>JACXGI010000823.1:6421-29730 GCA_016801175.1 Esox masquinongy
GGACACATCAGGGACACATCAGGGACACATCATGGACACATCAGGGACACATCAGGGACACATCATGGACAGGGCGCCTACTTTTGATTTGCAATGGCCTCCTGTATTACTGGATGCAGCGGTGGGGAAAAGATGTGAACCTGCTGTGGCCCTTTGACCCACTATCCTGGGACTGGCCCATGTCTTGCAATGGTAATGTCCTATCCTGGGACTGGCCCACGTCTTGCAATAGTAATGTCCTATCCTGGGATTGGCCCACGTCTTGCAATGGTAATGTCCTATCCTGGGATTGGCCCACGTCTTGCAATGGTAATGTCCTATCCTGGGACTGGCCCACGTCTTGCAATGGTAATGTCCTATCCTGGGACTGGCCCACGTCTTGCAATGGTAATGTCCTATCCTGGGACTGGCCCACGTCTTGCAATGGTAATGTCCTATCCTGGGACTGGCCCACGTCTTGCAATGGTAATGTCCTATCCTGGGACTGGCCCACGTCTTGTAATGGTAATGTCCTATCCTGGCCTTTAGCAAGGAGGCAAGTTTATTCATATAGCACAATTCATACATAGAAGCAATAAGAAAATAGAAGTAGAATAAATGGGTTAAAAACATAGGAAGCTATAAAAGCTGCAAGGCTAAACAATGCGGTTAAGTTTAAGCGCTCAATCATAGGCACGTGAAAAGAGAATTGTTTTTTTACCTGGATTTAAAAATTGATACGTTTGGGGCACGTCTAAGATCTTCTGGTAGTTTATTCCAGTTGTGTGCAGCATAACTGCTAAATGCAGCTTGGCCATGTTTAGTTTGGACTCTGGGCTCTACTAGCTGACCTGTGTCCATGGATCTAAGAGCCCTGCTTGGTTTATATTCTTCAAACATATCAGAAATGTATTCGGGTCCTAAACCATTCAGTGACTTATAGACTAGAAGCACCAATTTTAAATCTATTCTGTAACTGACTGGAAGCCAATGCAAATATTTAAGAACTGGAGTGGTGTGCTCTGTTCTCTTGGTCCTGGTTAACATTCTACCAGTTGCATTCTGAATGAGCTGCAGCTGTTATACAGTCTTTTTGGGGAGTCCAGTTAAGAGGCCATTACAGTAGTCACCCCTACTAGAGATAAAAGCATGGATGAGCTTCTCTTGGTCTTTTTGGGACACCAAGCCCTTAATTCGGGCTATATTTTTAAGATGATAGAATGCTGTTTTGGTGACCGCTTTGATGACTGTTAAATGTGAGGTCTGAGTCTATCAGAACTCCAAGATTACACACTTGGTTTTTACAGCTCTTTACTAATACTAGTTATTTTATTTTTGTTGCCCAACACAATAATCTCTGTTTTATCTTGGTTTAATTGTAGACAATTTTGGTTCATCCAGGTATTTATGTGCACTGTACAGTGACACTGTGAGTCTATTGAGCTGTTGTCATACTGTTCGAGAGCCATATATATTTGAGTATCGTCGGCATAGCTATGGTAGTTAATGTTGTTGTTCTGTAGAATGTGGCCCAGAGGTAGCCACATTTAGACTTTAGACTCCATGGGGCCCCGCCGCATTCCAGCTGCTAATGGGCCTCGTGCTACGGGTCTCTTGGAGGAAAGCTCCAAGAAAGGAATGGTAAACTTTTAAACCTGCCATTTATGACATAAAATGTATATGGCATGTACCACAATCGACTGGAGTTCTCCAATGTTGTGTTTTCACTGTGACAGAACATTTCTTTTTTTACGCAGACAATTGTTAATTAACAATGTTCTATCAAATCAACATAACCAGATAAAGCTGCACTCGCGCTACCGTACCATGACCCTGCTCTCTCTGAGTGAGTCAGTTGCGTGCATATTTACATGTCTCTATATGCAGGACTCTACATATAGAGACTTATAAAGTCTGGTGTTTATAGGAATGACGATCGTTTTGATCAGCAATTTCTTCACATTTGAGTATATCACCTGTGATACGTGGCTTCCGCTAATAACGTCCAAAGCACATTGAATTATTTATTAGTGTTCAATAATTACACTGATGAGAGAAGACAAGTCATTGGCCCCAAAATCTGTTAATCTTTCCCCCTGCTGCGTATCCCAAACAGCAGAGATCACCTGGCGGTGAGGGAGGGTTGCTTAGGTTAGACATCAATACCAGTGGAGTGTGGCATCTGACCTAATTAAACTCTCTTCTGGTCCAACAGGAAGGAAACTCTGAGACAGAAAGCTTTTTGTTATTGCTCTGACTTTGTTCCATGTCTGCCCCTCGTTTCCACAGTGGCCCCTCACTCATTCACCCACTCACTCATTCACCCACTCACTGATTCAGTCACTCAAAAGGTTGACTGTGCCGTTGACACCCTGTTTCAGCCTGCTGTGTTCTGTCTCATAAAGGGGGAAGCGTGGCTTTGGGGACTGACAGTATTGGAGAACTATAATCCATCAGGCTAGAATTCTGGGGTACCACAGGTTTTGACATACAGTTCTTCATACAGTTCTTTTAAATTCCAGGACTCCTGCAGTCAACAAAAATAAATAAGCGGGGAGTACATCCCAACAAGCCATTGACAAAACGACATTTTTCTACTGGGTAATCCATAATAGTGATTCTATAAAATATATTGTTCCTCTTGGCGAGGAGAGTGGCCATCATTGGGACATAAACCACTCCTCAACCAGGTCTATTCACCAGCTGCTTTGGATTTTAGATGTTTTGCACAATTATTCTTTATGTTTGTAATATAGGCTTACACAGACCCATATCCACACTAACTATTCCCCTAAATCATGCCTCCCTGTACTGGGCTGCAATAGGAGTTGTTTGTACAGTCAGATTTAAGTCTAGTACCAGGAAACCTTTCATTCCTGTGCTGTTTTGACTCACTGCCCAGAGCCAAACAATGCCAGGATATCAGGGCGTTAGTCATTTAGGCTGTCTTTTCTGGAGTCCTGTTTTCAAAACTGTGATATTTTTGCTGTTGAATGTTTCTTTAACAGTGATGTTTATTACATCACTCTCACGCGTGTAGGATTACCCAAAACATCCAAAACAACCACATAGATATATCCTTTTTGTGGAATGTTTTATGAACATGTTCGTTATAGCAACAGCAATGAGAGGTATAATTATGCATGCTATTTTGTACAGTGTGCCTGTGAGTGGTAGTAATGTAATGTAATTATATTTATTATTCACTACTGCTGAGCAGGGGTTAAAAGGTGGTTTGGAGTATTGATAGCAGTATCAATACTCCAAACCACCTTTTAGCAGTAGTAATAGCAGTATTGATCAGAGAAAAAAACAAAAACAAAAGAACCATAAAACATGCATTTCATCAAGCATTCAATAAGTAATATAAGCATCACTGTCTTTCACATCTACAGCGTGCGGTTCAGGTTTTCAAGTTGGGGAATATACCGATAATATTTCTACTTTAAACTTACCCGCTTTGGCTGTGAAACACTGAGATTTCTGCCATCTGTTGAAAACAGGTGTGAAAAGGTGAAACGTGTCACCCTGGACATGAGCTGGGCCTTTCTAACCCTGCAGCCCTTTCCCTCTCTGACCATGTTACTCAGGTTAGGTGGACGAGCCAAGCAACCTGACTGCCTTGTTCACCATCTGTTTAACAGGAGGACTATTTCGCATTAACCATTTTGGGATGCACACAGCCCACACACACAACCCTCCCTCCCTCATGCCTCCTTGTTTTCTTCCTTCTCACGTTGACCTACTTTTCTCTTGACCTGTTTTCTCAAGCTCCCTCACGTGCCAATCAAATTAGACAGGTGTATTGGGTCAAAGAAAGCTTGCCTGCTACTATGAGTCTGCTTTGTGTAGTGTAATGTTTAAGGTCTATACAGCTCCGGAAAAAAAGTTAAGAGACCACTGCACCTTTTTCTTTCCTTTCCAAAAAAGTCGAAAAGGAAGGTTTTGAGTGAGGAAAAGATGGGTTAAAATTAAGAGACCACTGCAAATTGAACGCTTCTAAACCGGGTAGCTGGTTTCCAGTTGTTAATACTGATGAGTTCTTGTGACACGTGCCAATCACCGCCATGTGTCTCTGAAATGCATTCTAAACCACAAAGGTGCAGAACCTATATTTTATTGTCAACTGCAAATGTCCATTCCAGCTCTGCTTTTCTGGCAGGAAACTTAATCCAGCAGATGAGTGCAGTAGTTTACTAAATATAAGCACTAAGGATTTAAGGACATAGACGCGGGAAGTGGGGGGGTTCGCAGGGCTGAAGCCTAAAAGTCAGTTTTATCTTTGTTTTGTCAGGTATTCATGCTTCCGAAACATTATTCCTCTTCATCTATTTGAATTGTTGCAGATCAAGGCAGCAGGCTGAACATCTGGAGTTTTTTGATACAGACAAAGAAAAGAGGTTGGATGTTATAGCCAGGTGTCTTCATTAAAACTAGTTAACATTTGAATCATTTAGCATGTGCTGTTATCCAAAGTGACTTTCAGTAGGTGCAGAGGTGGAACAATCACACAACCCAGTAATTATCAGGATTCTTTACTCAGTGAAGTAGCCATCAGCAAAATCAATGCTAGGAGGAAGAAAAAAAGCACAATCATAAGTTCACAAAAGGCAATGATGGGACTGTGGAGTTATTTTAGATACTCTATCTGCTGTAGTTCAAGTATAAGCTGTTTCTTATGTTGCCAGGAAAGAGAACAGCTTTGACTGGGCTTAGGGGTGCTGACCTCCTGAGGGGTTGGGATGGCCAACAAGGAACGGGCATTTCCCCATTGCCACTCCGTGGGCAAGCACCACGGTCTTGAAGTGGCTCGATGCCAGCTTTAACTGGATGCCAGTGGAGTGTGTGGAGGAGAAGGGTGACACAGGACCATCTACAGCAGTCACAGACATAATGTTCAGTAACCAGGCTCCAGTCTTCATCCAGAACAGGACAGCACAGCCAACACTAGAGCACGGGTAGACCTCTGGCTGAGTAATCTGGCCTGTTTCAACCACTGCAACACTGAACGTGGGCCAGGAGACTTGGCAGCAGGGATTGTTTCTGCCCTCACCATGTCCAGAGCCATGGATATGCATGCCTGCTGAGTTAGAGCCTGTGAGAATTGTCTGTAACACTTGTTAGGGGTTCAGATAAGAAGCAGAAAGGGATCCTGTTACTTTAAAATGTTCCTCACAGTAACCTCACATTTAGATTATTTGTATTTGTATTTGACTTCTATATTTCCATGTCTCTTTCTTGAGACCTGGACAAAATAGCCTCACAGTTTAGAAACACAATAAATAATAAAACACAAAGCAATATTCATTTTTATTTATGCAGGTCAGCTGACTGAGAACCAATTCTCAATTACAATAATGACTTGGCTGAAGTTACAACAACAAAATGTGTGTTTTTGGTGTCGTGTCATGACAGTTTTTCTCTGGTAGGTCCACAGGCTGGTAACAAGTTAGCAGAAAAAGTAGGCCAGTGTTACATCAGGGAGGTTGGACAGGGAGTCTGTCGAGACAATATGGGTCAGTGTGTCACTCCAAAGCTACTCTAATCCTGACTGCCAGGAAAGAGCCCAGGGACAGACTGTACCCAGGCTATTAAAAATGGAACAAAGATCTAACCATACCTGCTAATATGGATGAGGACTCTGAGTCTCTGTTCGACATTAAAACAAAACAATTTGCTGCTCTGTTTTGTGTCTGCGTTCAATAACAAGGGACTTGTGCTCTGCTGCTGTGTTCAATAAGAAGGGAGTATTTCAAAGGACCATAGAAGAAGGCTGTTTATCAGCAGCTGCTCTGGTCTAAATTATATTGTGTTTATTACGCTAGAGTGGCACACGAAGATGTGTAATATTTACTCCCCAGCCTTAAGTATCCATGTTGCACTGCTACACTCCCAGCTATTGTGTGGCTCAACGATTAGGACAGCTGATGGAGCGCAGTCACGTGTGCTTTGAAAGGAAGCAGTGTAATTTGCTTAACAAAAGCACAGTTACTATTACTGTCGATTGCATGAAAAACAAACCAGGTAATAACCTAAGGGTAAACGTATTGAGCATCAAGTACAAGAGAGACAACCTGCCAGTGAATTTCTTTCTGGCGTAACACACAGCTATTGTTTGTTTAAACAGTCATCATGACCTGGGTGTTGCCCTTGTAGACCAGAGTTGTACTGGTTTAAACAGTCATCATGACCTGGGTGTTGCCCTTGTAGACCAGAGTTGTACTGGTTTAAACAGTCATCATGACCTGGGTGTTGCCCTTGTAGACCAGAGTTGTACTGGGGTCGGAGTGTGAAGAAAAAACAGAACATTGTTTTATAACGTGTTGAGAAATTCAACATCCTTTTTATTTTGTATTTGAAATGTATCCATCTTCCATGATGAATATTAGTGTCTTTATTTACATAACGCCATTAAGGACGTGTGTCAACATGGACGCCACTCGCTCCAACAAAACCACACGTCTTGCCTGAATATATGGACTATTTTCATAAAACCATCAGCAAAACCACAAACATCATTGCTAACAACACATTGAAGTAAGGGAGGACGGTGGATATGGGGCAAATACATAATCACACAGTCAATAGGAAAAAGACAAGAACAGAACAACACTGAGCGTAAAATAAAACAAAGATATTAACATTACAGTGTTGCCCGACAGAGCGAAAGCTTTACATTTATACAAAGGTGCCAAAAAAGCCAAACATGGTACAAAGACTTTATGAAACAGTGTGATCCAGTGCAGGCTTCAGTTTTCTCGCCAAGTGAGAGGAACGAAGGCCAGGGCTTGACTCCCTGTGTATTACACTACAGAGGCACATATGAAAGATGGGAAATCTTGATTTCAATAACAAAGTACCTAAAGATTGTCCTTGGTTTTCTACAAAACTTAACTGGAAAAACCTCAGTATTTGGGCTCTTTGTGTAAGATGACGAATTATCCTGTTTCAGAGATTCAGTTAGCTAGTATTGAGACGCTTCACTGTCCCTCTAAGGCAGTGGGTCAACATCAGGTCAGACCACTGCATTTCAAAATAGGACTTATGCCCTTTTTTAAGCCCAGTGCACTGTGTAGTGTGTTGATTTGTTGAAGGGACTTAGTGGCTTTACTCAGGCTAAGACTATAGTACAGAGAGTATCATTTATAATTACAGAATTAATTCATAATATAATTTGGGTTATATTACTTTCTGTAAAAGAAATACGTCCCCATATGTCCCAACTTCAACTTGTATACCTTAAAGTTTATTAACATTATTGATTGTAGTCTGTGTTTCTATGGGCCTTTCAGCAGTAGCGGGTTTAGGATTAAATGTTGCACTGAAATATGTTAACAGTGGCAGTATAACCTGCTGATACTTCTAGACTGCACACCTTAACCACATCCATCTCAGACTGAATACTAACATCTTAAAGATCTACCCTAGGAACTGGTAAGACGCTTTTCAAAAGTTGTTGCCAGTACTTCTGTAAACAGAATGAACAAGTGAAGCCTTTATAATTTAAGTGGTGTTTGCAACCGTAGACACATGTAACCTTATACTGTACGTAATAATTCTGACAGCAGAATGATAACATCCTAGTCCTTTCTTGCCTCAACAGTTTGCCTCAATTTTTTTTTTGTTTTTTTGTTTTCTTTGTAAAATATATAATTATAAATTATATGTATATTTATACAGTATATCACAAACCAAGTGCTTAAAAAATAAAGATGAGAAGATAGGCTGTAAAAGATCACAGAGAAGGGAAGGGGAAATATGGACTCATAGAGGTAGTGTTGGGGAAGAGGGATGGAACTTATTTTTATCTTGAATCTTTGGTCACGGGAATGTATCCAGAATGTTGATTTTGTTAGTTTGTCTGAAACCAGATAAACACCATAAGAGGGGCACTTAAAGCTCCAACAGCACAGTCAACTTAGATTATCTTTTGAAATTAGCAATTGCAGTTTGATGATAGATAGACTCCTGTTTTTGAAAAATGAAACAAACATGTTCCATCCATCCTCTCATTCATAAACAAAAGTGCTTTTGTAATTATGGAGAATAATTGAAAAGTCTATACATTATACAACTCACCCAGAAGTCTAGTTTTGTTAGCAAGCCCAGCTTTCTAGTCCCAGGGCTTGAAGGTGGGGCAGATGAAAACTGGGGTAAAAGGATAATGGTGGATTGAGACTGAATAGGGACAGAGTGTATTTGTTTGTAAGGCAGCATCAGAGAAACCTCACAGTGTGAGAAACCTCAAAGAGTAGGTGTGGCCCTCAACAGTTCTAGAGGCACTTAGTCACACCTCTAGTAACGACGTCCGCCAGGCTCCCTTTTCCCATACTCCATCCAAGACCCAGCTGGGGATGGCTGCTTACAGAACCCTGTGGGGGGCTGGCTCTCACTCTCCCTGTCTTTGCAGCTCTGCTGCTGTATGAGAGCCAGGTATGGGTGCTGGGGCAGCGGCAGGATAGAGGAGGGAGCAGGGGTGGTGGGTGAGTCCTGCTGTGAGCTCATGGTTTTATGTTTTAGACGCAGTTTATGAGGCAGGGCAGTACCTTTAACCTCTGCCTGGGCATCCCTGCTTTGGCACTGGGAGAGGTCCTGTGGGGAGGACAGAGGCTCACCTCCTGACTGGTGTGAGACTGACAGGTGCTGGAGGTAGCTCCCAGCGTCAGAGCAGGAGGAGGACGGGGACTCGTCGTCGGTGGATGCTTCCTTGTCGGAGCTGCGGGGATCATTGTCGCTAGAGGAGGTGTCCTTGCCTGAAGTTGAGTGTCCCTGGTAGTACCCCTCATTTCTGGGCCCATCCTCAAAGGTCAGTATGGGTATCTCCTCGTCACGGGCACTGAGGAGGAGGTAGGTGTGACCAGTGTGGTTGTGGAACAGATGCGTCTTGACAGTCTCCTGTGTTTGGACAATGCCTGTAAGTGCCCTCTGGGTCTTCTCCTCCTGTTGCCAGTCGGGAACTTTGTACATCTGCTTCTCTTCTGCCTTGCAGGGGCAGTCTGGGTAGTCGTGTGGTGGAGAGTCTAACGTCTTCCGTTCCATCTGCTTGGTCACCTCTGCCAGGCCCTCGGAGCTCTCCCTGTGGCCCCCCTGAGCCTGGGCCGGCGGTTTGGCCTGCTGCTGCTGGCTCTCCACTGGGTAGGAGGCACTACTGGAGCGATAAAGGATTACGCTCCTCTGCTGGGTGAGTGGAGGGGCACGGCTGGTGTTGCTGGTGAAGCTCTCCTGGGAATTGAGGGAATGGTGCCTTTGGCCGCTGTAGGCTGACTCCCTCTCCTGGCGGTGTGGTGTGGAGGCCAGGCTAGGGAGAACGTTGAACATGCCGCCCCCAATGTCCATCTCCAGTATGCCTTCCTCCTGCTTGATATCGTAGGCCGTAGGCTCCGGGCTGTCCCGGGAGGACCCATCGGACATATCCGAGAGGGACCCATGAGGGGAGTGTTTCACTAGCTGACCACGCCCCTCCCTGCGGCCTGACTGATCGGTCTCCGAGGAGTCAGAGTTCATCATCACCTGGGAACTGCTGGAGTAGCCACTGGAGTAGTAGCTGGATGAGGCGCCAGCGGCCGTGCCTCCACCAGTGAGCTGCTGGCTCTTTTCCACGTAGGACGCCGTACTGATGAGGCCAAAGCGCAGCTTCAGCTGCAGCAGCTCCGTCTTCAGCCGACAGTTCTCGTCATTCAGCGCCATCACCCGGTTCTCCAACACCATGTCGTTCAGTCGCCGCTTCTCCCTGGAGCGCTTGGCCGCCTCGTTGTTCTTACGTCGCTTTTCCCAGTAGGAGGCGTCCTTCTTTTCATCAGAGATGAACTCCCGCTTGCGTCTGCAACTCATGTTGGGCTTGATGAGGCGTCCTTGGCGAGAGGGGGTTTCTTGGGGCGACGGGAGAGACTCTTCGTAGTTAGAGAATGTCTCCAGGTTGTCCAGATTATTTTCCGAGCTTGCAGATTGGAGTTGCGAACTGAAGCTTTCCATTGTTGGTCAGGGGTTGAACTGCTGGGAATGAAACTCAAGGGGAGAAAAGGGGTGATGATGAACTGTGGGAATCTTTCTTTACATATGTTACTGATTGAACAAGCTTACGGTTCAAGTGTCTAAATTTGCCAAGACGCTCAAGATAATGTGGAACTCTGTGTTAATTCCCCTCATTTATCCAATGTGTGCTTTCGACACTATTCTGTCGTCTTCTCTACAGCTTTCTCGCAAAAAAATTGATCAAGGCTTCCAGGAAAAACAAATAGCTGGAGCCTGGATAATGTGACAAGCTTAACGATCCTCTGGCCTATTTTGTTGTTTGTTGTCGTTTTGTTATCTTTTTACAAGATGGCAGTGCAGAGCGTGCAGGGATGTGCCCTACTGCTCCAGGCGTGTCCAGGGATGTGTCCAGGGATGTGCCCAGGGATGTGTCCAGGGATGTGCCCTACTGCTCCAGGCGTGATTCAGATGTAGGTCACTCCGTCTACCTCAGCTTGTCACTCACTTAGGGAGGGGCGTCGCCTCTCTCTTCAGTCACTCACTTCGGGAGGGGCGTCGCCTCTCTCTTTAGTCAGTTGCAAGATGAAAAGCTGAGACAAAAAATAAATGGCACAATGGTTATTCCTTGTGAACAGCTGTCCTCAAGTATGCACGTACATTTTTAAGGAATTATATATTTTTTTGTCATGGTTAATGAAGTCTATTTTAGTTTTTGGCATGTCTAGTGATCAAATAATTTTGGTGGAGGAGAAAGAATATGCTGCTTCTGACATCTTTCTGCTTTCATCTGCTCTACATTTCTGGCTTTGACTCAAATGTAACTCCTGACAACCAATGAATATTCTGTAGACCTAGTAACCCTAGTCTGACTTCCCTGTCTGACTAGCACCCACTATCTGACCTGATTCTATTGATCTTCTGTCTGTGGCCCATGACCCTTGACACTACGTGCTGCCATTGGCTTGCTTGATGTAATAAACATGAGGCAGGCTGTTCAGACAACATTTTGCTGTTCTTAAGCAAATATAGCTGTTTCTGAGTAACAACCTTTTTTTAAATAAGGCATTCCACATATTCTTTTTTTTAACATGATTTATTATCCTTTGAATTGGGTTACAAGGCTACTATAATCACAACAGCATGTCTGGCAACAAAGTTATTTTCCAAAACTAAAATTTCACTGAGTATTTGAGTACCATGATGCGGTACAGACCAAATATTCGATCGAGACTAAGATTAGGATTGAAAAAAGCATTTGCGTGTGGCACGAGGGAAGAACTGGAAAGACTTTCCCCACTGACCCAGAAACAAGGGACTGCTTAAACACTGGCTCTGTCTAGTGCCTACACAGCGCCCTAGATAAATAGGTCAGTGGGACCATGGGTGAGACAGGGACAGTCCCGCAGAGAATTAGAGCATACTCTATTTGTAGAGAGAGATGAGAGTGAGACAGAGACATTGGGAAAATGAGACAGGTAGGCAAAAAGGGGATCTATGAACTCAGATGACTGCAGCAGGGAGAAAACAACATATCACACACAGCAATGAAAGACAAAAACCGAGGAGGCAACCAATCACGTCTAACACATAATACACACATCCCCCATAAAGAACCTCTCCCTCTGCACAAACTGATTGATTTATGACAACGACAAACCAAAAAGCGTTAAGAAAATTGAGGCAATTGACGTCAATGGCTGCATAAGCTGCTCAGCTCCTTCGTGGGCTGCTAAATTGAGCTGCAGAGATGGATGTAGCTGGAGTGTTTACTGATGAATGCATCACCAGCTCAGTGACACACTGCTGCTACAGAAATAGACCGTCGTAATGAGTGTGAAACCCACCCAGGCACAGCGCACCACGCGTGTCTGCTAATCGCAAAATCACAGGTCCCAACCCATCTACTTCATTACAGTGTATCAAATAACTAACAGCTATCTACTAAGGGAGTTATTACCAAATAAAGCTTAACGTGTTCTTGTGAAAAATATCAGAACAAATGCTGTGACCTGATACAAATGTCAAATGCATATCAATGAGTAACCACATTGTAGACCTGTTACAATGAATAAATCATGACAGATTTGACGAAATATTCACTTTGTTAGATCACATTTCTTGGCTGTGGGCAACTGACAATGTCTTTATCCTGTTCCCCACAGTCTGCCTACCATTAACCTGTTTACAGCATGTATGTAAAGGCTCTATGTTTCAATGTTTACTTGTGGAAAACTATATTAAATAAAACCTCAAATTTAACCCAAAAAGCTGCATCACATGTGAGTTTGAATCTGTTTCTCTGAGCTTTCATGTGTATTGGAATGATGTCTGATAAGGATGTCAGATCAGACCAAGTTTGCAATAGAAAATAATAGGGTTGAAACAAACAATGCTAAATTGGGGGGGGGGGGGCATTTAAAACATATGATTGAGTTCAAACGCTACATGTTTTTTGTTGAGCTATTTAGGCAATAAGAGCCCAAGTCTTATCTTAATTCCAAGTCTTATCTTCCCAGGAAAAATAATATCAGCCAAGCAGGCGAGGTTCAAAGCCAACTACTTGTCCATTAACACAGCCATATAAGCCTCGCTAAAAAAGGAAAAAGAATAGTAACCTAGTGGGGCCCATGTGTTTCCCGAGTCACATGTTCTCTCGTGGCCTAGTAAACTAATTATATGTCCTCCCTCACAGCCACAGCAGCAGTGTAACAAATAACCTGTATATTTAATTAGCTTTCCTAGTGCCAAGTAACACGGTGCCAAGTAACACGGTGAATGTTAAGAATATCTGGATGAACTCCTGAACGCAACCATCAACTACAACAGAAGTGAACCAGTAGGCTACATTCTCTGCTCTAGTGAAACAAATAAAAAGTTCTAAGCTCTTGAAAGGTCGTCTCATCCTCGTGATAATGATATCTATATAGTTTTGACAATTGCAGAGTTTTAATACGATAAGAAATACAAGCAGTGCAGCCTATTACACTTGGAATTTAGGGAAAGGTGTTTTATGAAACCTACCGAAACAAGGCGCAGCACAAAAAGTTGAAAAAATCTGAAATATTTACTTTGCACATTTATCCGCTGCCCATCAGTGTATCACTTCTGTATGAATGGGTGTCTTTGTTATGGCGGATAGGATTTAGTTGGTTAGGGGGTTTATTCTGGTATTTCATTGGCTAGGGCCACATCCCCTCCATCCCTTATAAGTAATGTGACCCACATTTGGAGCCGGCATAGAGATCGACCTTATGCGCCAATCAGTTTCGCAGACCGCCTCAGCAAAGGACAATTGCCTAGCCTATGGGTTTCCGTTGATTGCATCATCTACCCTGTCAAATCCGTTTTAATTATTAACATGATTTATTAAGCAAACATGGCACTTTATTAAGCCTTTACCAGACTCTAAATTTGCAATTTGCTGAAAATTAACCATATAAACCTAATCACTTTCCCATTGTAGGTTATAAGCATATTTACAATGTACAATTATTTTGCTAACTATACATATTGATTTCTTATTGATTAATATTGAATGAGACTGCTCGTTCCGCGGTAGAAAAAATAATAGAAGCAAGGTGCAAAATGCCATCACTGGACAACAAAAACAAATGCATGCGCTATGAGCAACACTCATTCCACAACGATTCCCACGTGCTGTGTGTGTGCTTTAAACACTTGCAGACTGAGTAGGCCTATGGTATTCTTAATATGGTATTTTAGGTGTGCGCATCTTTCATTCTTACAATTGAGATGTAGCATACAAGCAACTAGTGCGCAACAGTTTTATATGGAATAGTAGAATAATAGGCGTATGCAATAATATGCAAATGTTACAGTTGCTTCTTCATATGGGTGAAATTATATAGTACTGTTCCCCAAAGTAAAATAGCCCATAAATAAATCAACCATATCAACGTAACAATTTATACGTCATCAACACGTTCCTATTCGCAGTAGGCTATATTTTCTCCGACAAATGGCCTTCATACATATCACATCCCCGTGAAGCCAAACAACACAAAAATATTATTGCCCGTTGCATTCGACAAACACACTTGCCATGAATTCTAGATTGAATTTCACCCAGTAGCCTTATAGGCAAACCTACTGACAAAAATATCCAGCTTACCAGATAATAGGCCTATTTTAGATTTCAACCTTAATTCATACCCCCAAAAAAATATTTCGCGGCATAGACAACGCATTCCAGTAGCCCACTCTATATTCTGTTTGCCCACTGCGCAGGGAAGGGGTTAACTGGCTGACTAACACGGGTGTTAAGGTTTACAAAGAATAGACCAACACGTGACAGGGAGAGCGCAGACCAAGACCCGACAGGAGATTTTTCCTGTTGCGAATGGACTATAAATCAAAGACTTTTAATTTAGAAACAATTCAATTTACATTTAAATGTACGCCTAAGTAATAAACATGGTACAGGTATGTACTTAACTGTTTTTAGCCTATATGTATTTCCAATAGGTTGTCTCTGTTCATTCATGTTTTTGAAATGTTGATCATTTTGTAGAGGAAACCATTCTCTTTAAATGGTAAATCAAAACAATTATAATTTAACGTTATTTCAAGCAGTCTATCTTTCCGTCTTTTAAAAGCGTACTATAATCGGGGAAAAGTAATGAAGGCAGGTAGGCTACAACAAATATGAGATGGATGTGGCCCCTGCAACAACGATCTTTTTTCTAAAGGAATTCCATGAGCCCCGCTCTAACCCTCCCCTATGTGCCACCACACTGGGGGGAAACGCCTCGTCTTGACATTGGGAAAATGCTTTTCATTCAAGGTTCGTCTAGAATTGTATAAACTCTTCTCGTTGTGCACAATTGAAATAATGCGTCTGTGAACAAGTCATGCAAAACTCTAAAGTTATCAAAATGCCACAAAAATATCCTAACATTTAAATTGCTATTAGGTTAATGCAATCGTTCTGACTAATAATTACACATATAGTACAACTGAAAACACAATCTAAAGGACATTGATGTAAAAAAATATAAATGCTTACCTTGCTTGTGTAAATAAACCCTCTACTGTGCGTAATAACAGCAACGTTTTTGTTCAACCATTCAAATTAAACTACCGACGTTTTATCTTATTCAAATGTACGATCGCCATTTACGTATGCCTACAGTAGAATATAGACTCTGTGATTAGAGATTAGGCAGCGTTCTGTGCTGCTGATTTTAAATCTGCTTCTTATGTTATGTTAGGGACTTGCTACAGTTTCCTCTCTCTCGATGTCTCCAAATGTATGTTAGTAGGTCAGTAGTTGCATAACATGACGCTTCGGGTGCCTAGTCACGTTTTATTTCTCGCTCGCGCGCCCGATATCTGAGAGAGGGGAGGGACCGGGACGGACAAGTCACAAAGCCTGTTCTGCTTTGTTTTGGGTTGTTCGCAAACGAACGACTCTTTTTGAACTGTTCTTTTTGGTGGATTTTGGGAACCGAATCGCCGTTCATTTGTCCCCTTGATTTCCTTATTTTTTTTGCTCAAACAACAATCATTTGCATAAGAGTAAAACAAAACGTTTCATTAAATTATTCACTAATAGTTGCATATCTGCACTGAAGGGACAATCATACAGAAGAGTGCATTTTTTCAGCAGCCTAGTGTGGGCCTACCTGTCAAGTATAATAAACACCAAAAAATAGGTTATCAAATAGGCTAATTAGGTGTAATATATGAATGTGCATTTCACTCTGTAACATAATTCTAGCCATTTTTGCCTGTACATGAATAGGCTATTATTGAGCATTTTTTTTCATTGTTCTCGAGTTATGTTAAAGGGGCCATTTGCAAGATTTAGCTGTACCGCTAGCATAAATAAACGCATAAATGACCAGAAGACATCGGCAATTAATGTTTTAAGTTAATGTTTCAAATACTTTTTGTGCCTCAAATATTCCTCATTTAAATTTTCTAGCCGATCCGTCTATCGCTTGCATATACTTGAAATCTCCTCATACTCGCTTTAGATACTTTGCAGTACCATTTCCCCCACCCCAAATCACCCTGGAATAGCGAATACTATTCTGGCTTAGTTCAGCAAGAGAAAAGGAAGATGAGACAAGTGTTGTTATTGTTTAAATTCAGCCTTATAATCATTAAAGGCAGGATTGTACACCATACCCCTTTAAGCATTGTAAACAAAGTGCTGTTCAGGAGCCAAATGAGACGGTTCTTTCTGATGAACGGAGCCACAAGTGTCGGCTCGGAATGCTCATCACTACTCTTTTGATGTAGAGTGCAGACACCTATTATAAAGTTATTATAGAAAGAGGCAGACAGAGAGAGAGAGAGAGAGAGAGAGAGCGAGAGAGAGTTCAAGCAAAACTGAAAATAGAAAAAATATAATAGTGAGAATATTTTCAGAAATAAGCCTACTACTGTGGGAAATTAACACTTTTATTCAGCCGCTATTGTTTGGGGAAAGAAGTTCATGTTTATTGTATGTATAGGTCTTATTAGGCAAGGATCTGTTTTGCCCTTCATGTAGACACCCTTGCACCCTTCTTGAATCTCTCCCTATTTCATTTTGGAATAAGACTTCATGAAACAACTAGCTGTGCTACACTCCCCTTTCCCTTGATTTGAATATCAGTGTTTGTATGTGTGTCTGTGTGTCTTAGTCAAACTGCCACATTTCCCCCCATCTGTAAGAGAGAGAGCGATTACTCAGACAGTTAACATTTGGCTACCTTTGTATGTGCTATATTCCTTGTCATCTTATTTCATATCACCTGTTATTATTATTATAATTCTGGTTGTTGTTACTGTGTCTGTTATGATTGTTGTTTTTGGTGATAAAGATGGTCTTATTGCGAATAAAGCATTATCACATTTCTGACATTGGCTTACAGGGTCTCCAACCAAACGAGCGTTTGATCGTTAGGATACGACAAAGATAATATTGATAAAATAACAGCCCTGTCGGTGAAATGACTGTATGACCATTTTAAAATCAAATTTGATCATAGCATGTTTCATGAGGGAGGGCCAATGTGCTTTGGAGTGGAAGGTTGAGGTTTTTAGTCGCAATGTTTGGTGAAATAGAAACATTGTCTCTGAACAAACAAACCTCATACCAACTGAAAACCATGGGGCATTATGGGTTGTGGCTGCTTTTTGGCCTCAGGGCCAATTTGCCATCATTGAGTCAACAACAAATTCTACATTGCACCAAAGAATTCTTGAGGAGAATGTGACACCACCTGTGAAAATGCTGTAGCTGAATCTAACATGGAACTAACAACATGACAATGATCCAAAACATTCAAGCAAAGCAACTGTACAACAGAATGTCTTGAAAATCAGAAATGGAGGGTTATTTTATGGTCAAGTCAAAGCCCAGATCTGAATCCTATTGAAATGCTGGGGGGGACTTGTACTTGGTTATACATGCAAGAAAGTCCTTGAACATGATACAGTTAAAGCAGTACTGTAAAAAAGAGTATGCAAAAAATCCTCCAGTCCATGTCAGAGACTGATTAGTCTCACGAGGCCACACCTCCAATCTCCTTTGGCCTCCTTGGAGGTCTGGAAACTTACCTATTAAAACGAGATTTCTATTGGATGTTAGTTTAAAAAAAAAAACACTTACATGCTTGTTGAAGGAGGGCTTAGCGTAGTTTCACTATGTCTTCGAACTGGATAGGACACATTTCCGGGAAGTTTTTAGTTCCTACCTAGGTTGCAACATAGCAGAAAAGAAGATGGAGAAAAATTTACTCAAAATCAAAACTTTTTCCCTCACAAAACCGCAAATTCTTTCTACCTCATCCACACTTATTTTAGCAGAAGATTGCAGGAGCCACATACCACTTTAGAAAACAAATCATTCAGCGTTAACGGTCCTATTATATCTTCTAAAGCAAGTGTGTAATCCGGTCGCAATAATGACGATTTACCTTGGAAAAGGTTATGTTTGTTTCACAAAGACTGATATGGTTCACCACAAACGCGACATACACCCACGGATTTTGATGTTATTTTTTTGTTGCGATTTTGCTGCCATCTTCACTCAGCTAGCTACTGTTGCACTGAAGGCGTTATTCTCATGAGCACCTGTATATGCCCCTCCCAAGCAGTGAATTTGATTGGGTTGACGTGTTTGGTGACGTTACTGAAAATAACGTTTTTCTCACCTCTTAGCAACAAAAATCCCATAGGTATTCGCCTACCTAGCCTGGTTTAAGAGGCCAGAGGCTGATAGGCACTTACAAGAAACGACTAGATTAAGTTATTTCAGCAAAAATGGAGGCAGCGATTGATGCTAGCGTGTAGGCCTACTTAATTTTTCAAAATGTTTCAAAGTTAAATTGGTTTGTGTGATTGGTTAAATTGGATTACCTTTATCAATTAATGTGGTTGGAATTTAGCTCAGATATGATAAGTTACTAGGTTTTTCATTATTGATTGAAATGTGTCTTATGACTTAAAGCCTGAGCTTTTTCATGAAATTGAAACAATTTATGACACTGTGATTAATTGAAATATTTACATTACCTTTCTTTACATGATTCAAGCTTGAGCTTTTTTTTATTGTTTGTGGATGTACAGTACCGAAAACAACTGTTTTCACAATGTATTTTGTTTTGACTGAAAATAAGTAACGCACAAAAAAATGTTTGTCTTTGATTTTAAATGAATTACTGTATCATTGTTGTCAGGTTGCTGCTGGGGTCATCAACTCTAACCCATTCAGATACTTCCATGTTGTTACAGGTGGAGACCCCTCCAGTGATTCCCAGTGCCAAGGTTGGTTTCTTAAGGGATTCCTGAATCCATCAGGGTTGACGTGCCCGAAGGAAAAGACTATGTGTCTTGCTGAGAGATGCCTGTCACCACCCACCTCAGCCAACATGGATGAGGGGTTATAACAGTAGGTTTAAAAAAAATCAGGCCATCCTATACCCTCAACAGGGTTTGATCTTGGGTGGATCAGCCGGCGTGTACCACCTTTCAATTAAAAGGAAGTTGAAAATGGCCACCCAATCTGGACTCTATTTCTTCATTACCACCCTTTTGTACCTTCCTCAATATTATCATGAATTACCCTGTTATTATCACCCCTTCCCTCTCCAATCCCATCACAGATTTGGGTTGAAGGGAACACTCCCACACCTGACATCCTGGGTAAAATCTGAAGACTGCCTGAGCCTCCTGAGAGAGTTGCTAGAGCATGATGAGATCAGAAAATGGATGCTGGCCAATTTATAAACACAAGGGGCTTCTCAGCCGCTTGGCACAGTGAAGACTCAGTTTAGTGATATGAAAGAATGCTTTATGCATTGCCACATGGGAGACCCTACCTCCGTTCCTCTTGATCATAGTACAGACATCAAACAGTTAAAGCAGCTTTCACTTAGGCTTCAAAGTTAGTCCCAGAGGCATGAAAACAAACATTCTGTAAACTGCATAACTTTCTCTTTGGGGTTTCAGGCTGGTTATCTGTAAAAGCACTTTGTGACAATAGCTGACTTAAAAAGGGCTTTATAAAATACATTTGATTTGAATTTGACATGAGCCAGACTGCAATGTCATGGTGAATTCTCAAGAGATAAATGTATTTTTATTCGTGGCGTGGTTCTCAAGACATCAAGGTCCTTGAAAGTTTAAGGACACTTACTACTCAATCAAAAATGTCCTTTCACAAAGGTGTACTACCAACAATACTGAGCACAAAGGTCCCATGTACCCTCAGTGCCCGGTTTCTGCTTGTAGGACCAGTCCTACCTATTAAGTCTCTGGTGTGGCTGGTTGATCTCCTAAACAAGAGTTTGGATTTGATGTATATGAACCAAACGGGTTCATGTCTCTGCAGAGTGCTGAGGATGGTTAATATTCTGTAAAGATGTTGGCAGACACTGGGGCGGCTCTATTCTTAATTTTGGAAGCTGTTTTGCCTTTGTCTGTCACTTCAGTCATAGCGTGTTCAAGAGATGAAGCGGTGCACTGAGTTTCCTTTGTATAATGTTAAACTCAAATCTAATCTTTATAGTTGTTGGAGTAAGGCCTACCCTACTAGTGAACACAGTCTTATTTGTATTGGGTATAGATTTAGCTGTTGGAATGGTTATGCCAAGACCTGTCATTTGTAAGGCCCCCAGAGTAGAGAAACATGATGGGTAAACAGAAAAACAACTGTTTTTCTGACCTGTGTTGTTACATGTCTACACCAATTTCTACGGACAAGTCTAGTGTTGAGGATTTCTTTGAGCACACCATTTTTAATCTGCTAGAAACATTTTTGGGTGAGTCTGATTTTGGTAATCCTTGACGTTTCCTTTTTTTGAAACCAAAAGGTGAGCTTAACTCAATGTGTTTCCATATTGTGGATGCGCCCCCGACTTGGGAGCTGACTGCAGATGTTAATTAATCTCATTAACCTTTAATAATTAAGGATTATCAAAATCAGGGCAAGGAGGCACTCAGTCTATTTTGTTTATCATTAGGCCTAACTCTCATTTCAACCAACCCCCCAGAGCATTCAAATACCTGATTTTATCTACCTGCAATGCCATTCATTTGACAATGATGTAATAGAAATCATAAATATAATAAATATAAAGCAATGTTCATTTGAGTGCAAATACAAATACATTCTTCATTAACCTGGGTCATTGCGAAATGGTCCTTATCCTCTACATCTAGTGTTTTCATTTACCATGTATTACCCACTCTATGTCAATGTAATTACTGGAGAGAACTCAAACCCAAACACTCAAAACATGGACCAACCATTGTCACGGTCCATTTTTCCTCTCTCTTCACCGTTCCATTTTGTGTTCAGAGCTGAAGCATTGGCCGTGAACTTGATGCTCGCTCCCCCTCCTTCTCTTCCACTGTGCCCAAGCAACGCCACCCCCCCAACCTTTCCCTCTAGCAGTTAGGTCTACATGAGTTCCCATAGCAACTGTCTTACTGCCTGCCTAGCAACAGGCGTTATCTTGTGCTGCAAAACAGGGAAAATGAATAAAGAGGGGAGTAGTTAGAGATTTGGGGGTTTAAGGGTGTGTAAGTTAAGATCGATGTTGTAGTAGTTCTGCTGAGCTGCTGCCAAACTAGTTTTATTGGAGCAGCCTAATTTCTCTCCTCCCCCATCCATCCTGAACTTTCCACTCTAACTACAATACAGGAATCCCCTATTCCTGTATTGGTTCCCCATGTGAATCCAGCTGTAGGTTAAAGAGAACCTTTCCTGCGATGAGATTGGAATGACGCAGGGCTCAGTAAAAAGAGGCTCTGCCCTGGTGGATAGAGTAGGCTATATGGATAATGGAGCATTCATAGAGGTATACTGTAACTGTTGTTTCCTATACATCTTGATTGTTTTGGTCACAGTGACCCTTTCATGTTGATACATGAGAGAGAAGTATTATATTGTTTATTACACTTTTACGTAAACAATGTGATTTATTGCTTTGGCCCTTGAGTGGTGTGACCACGGTCAAGGGTTATGGAGATTCATATTTATGTCAAAGGGTTAAAAGGTTTCATTTCTGGAGGTCATAGGTGTCATTTAGGGAAGGGTTGGGTTTTATGAGGTAGCTCCAGGATGTTTAGTTTGACTATGAGTAATAAAAGTGTTTTATGTATATGTTTAATGTAACATGTGTGCGTCTGGTGATTTTTGAGATGTTTTCTCAGGAGAAGGGAGCAGGCTGGTCAGGGAAGGGAGGGGGTTGGTCAAGGGGGGGTCTGGGTTTCTTAGGGGAGGGAGAGGGTGATTGGCTTCTCAGGGAAGGGGGGTTGAGCAGGAATGGTGTGAGTCATTGCCTCTAAAGTGAAGCTGTTTTTTAAAGATGTCATTCTTAAGGAGGGTACAGGAGGTTATGAGGTTGACCAGGAAGTTTAGGACGCCTGTGGTTAATAAAAGTGTTTAACAGGTGTGTGTGTGGTAACTACGATTTAAGCTAATGGATACCTGGTTTTGGGTTTGATTACCTTTCCCTCTAAAGTGAAGCTGTCTTTCAGGGAGGGGTTGCCCAGGATGTTTAGCTTGACCCCATGAATAAAAAAAGTGTTTTGTGGACATGCTTAACAGATGTGTGTATGGTAATTAGGATTTAAGCTTTTGACAATGAACATGGCAGGTCTAACGGATACCTGTTTGTGTTTGCTTACCCTTACATCTAAAGTGAAGCTGTCTTTCGAGGAGGTCATTCTCAGGGTATGGTTAATAAAAGTGTTTTATGGACATGTTTAACGAACATATATGTAGTGAGTAAATGATTTTGAGAGGGTTTGTCAGGGAGGAGATCATAAAAGAGTTATTACTTCCCTGGGAAGGGGGGGCAGGGGTCTTGAGAAGCTCAGTATGGAACACATGGTAAGTAATGACATAAAGGCAAATATGGTATGTTGTAAAATAATACGTATTATAAAGTATTTTTTCATTAGTCATATTTATCCCGATCAGTACACATAGGTGCAACTGCTTCCAAAGATCCACAAGAGGACAGCGTTGATCTACCTGGCCCGCAAGACCAGTGTGACCACCAACATCCAATGCAAGCGGGCAGTGATGGCTTGATGAATGCTACGTTTAACCAAGTCAGTGCAAGCAACGGCGACGATGCTTAACGACTGCAGCTGCTAATCGGGTTGATATTGATGATATTTGTAAAACACCACCTGTACTGATTCCCAACCATTCTGCAGATATTAGTACTGATAAAGAATCAAAATCTCAACAGTTAAAGCGAAGACCAGTTCTGTTTCGAAAATAATTTGCAAGAGCTTTAAAAGCCAGGGAAAATCAGTTACACAGGCGTATGCTTGAACTGATGACCATTAAATGGTGACAAGATAACATTTCTGGAAAAAACAATCTTCCCCGGCTCATACACAAAAATCTAAAAAAATCACATAACAACAGTCTGTAACAGTCTGTAATACGGAATCACCCAACTATAATGCCTTGATAGAAGAGATTAAATCATTAAACTCAGCTTCTCACATACTATACAGTGGATGTAAAACGTCTACACAACCCTGTTAAAATGCCAGGTTTTTGTGATGTAAAAGAATGAGACAAAGATAAATCATTCCAGAACTTTTTCCACTTTTAATGTGACCTATAATGTGAACAATTCAATTGAAAAACAAACTGAAATCTTTGAGGGGGAAAAATGAAAAAAAAAACCTGGTTGCATAAGTGTGCACACCCTCTTATAACTGAGGATGTGGCTGTGTTCAGAATTATCCAATCACATTCAAACTTATGTTAAATAGAAGTCATTACACACCTGCCATCATTTAAAGTGACTCTGATTAATCACAAATAAAGTTCAGCTGTTCTAGTAGGATTTTCCTGACATTTTCTTAGTTTA
>JACXGI010000823.1:43783-90469 GCA_016801175.1 Esox masquinongy
TAACAAAAAGTATTAAACTTTTTTTTTTTTTTTTTGAAATTGCCGAACACAACATGTTGTCCTACAAAAAACATATCACGTTGTAATGTAAATATTAAAATGATATGGTGTGATGGCCCTCACAGTAATGCTGATAACTGTGTAATGGAATGATGCAGTACTAGAAGAGTTCCAATTATCATCCAAAGTTAACACATTAAACAGATGAATATAGTTCCATGTCGCCATTCAGCAACTCAAGACAGTCACTTTTCACTTGTCTGTCCTCATGGTGTCTGGTTCTTTCTACGGATGTGTTTACATTTTATAAAAGTGTGGTGTTCTTTCCTCATGCCTAAAGCTAAAAAAGTGCAAATGCCACAACACTGATAATGAATTGGTTGAAATTCAAGTTCAATGACAGCATACATTAGTTCAGCACCGGTTCATCTCAATATCTCAAGCACAGACATGTCTATTTGTGGCCGAGAGATCTTAAGAAGCAGCAGTGCTGTTTTCAGCAGATCGGGGATAACAATAACACAGTATCCTCTGGAGAGCAGAGACAGAGTCAGAGTGTTTGAGGGTCTCACAGTGTATGACACAGAGGGCCACAAGTGACTCAACCGTTTGTGCTTTCACAAGGTGATGTCACAAAAAACATTCTCTGGTGAGAAGCAGACAAGCATTTTGGATTTTGGAAAATCAAGACAACTCAATGAGAGGGTAAAAGAAAATACCCAATATGCAAGAACGTATAGGTAAAAAGTTAGAACTGAGTTGGAGTGGATCATTGTCCAGTTGGCGTCGGGCATTCATTGGTGTTTCACCACTGCAAGCCCCATACGCTGAGGTACTGCTGAGTCTCTTCTTCCCCTAATCTTCACATTTTCACCATACATGTGTGCTAATATTAGTTTGATACGAATTATGTATACAGCTACAGCTGTGCATATCATTCTTAGGATATCTCCTGTGTAAATAATATGGCTTTGATTGAAAACATGTTGGACAGTTGGTCTACTTGTTTGTCATTTTACTGCACTGTTAGGAGCTGGTATCTTTATGTATTGCGGTATAAAACTCTATACACAACCAATAAACTTTGCTTTGATTTACTAGCTCAAGTTCGGTTTCACCTTCACATACGGGACTGTTGGTGAGCATCCACAGACTCAGTCCTGTGTTCAGTTCAGTTTAGCAAGCAGCTGCTCCGAGAACAGCTTCTTAAGCTGGGCCACCTCTTCACTCAGGGAGCTGAGGTGGGACTTGAGGACATGGTTCTCTGTATTGTAATGGGACTCTGCCTGGCCGTGTGGGGGTGCAGGGTGGCCGTACGGCGGAGACTCTGGCCGCTGTCGCCCCCTCCTGGTCTCCTCTCCCTCCTGCTGCTGTGGCCAGACTCCTGCCCCCTCGGCTCCGCCCAGCATGATGAGTCCTCGGGCTGCATCCCGGGGACCATCTCTTACTCCTGCTGACTGGACGGGGCTGCGCCTGTTCTCCTCCCCGCTACTGGGAATCTTGAAGCGCATTTTGTGAGGGAAGTTCTTTATGCCGTCCCCGGACTCCACCTTTCCCATCATCCCCCTGGAGAGCTCCCCGGAGAAGTGTCCACTGTGCTGCATCTGCCCATCTGCAGCGGAGTGGTGGAGCTCGTAGCCCATTTCCTCTGCTCTGTGTGGGGAGAGTTTGCCAAGATCACCGAGGCGGTCCTCAAAGGGGATAGGGCTCCCTACACTAGAGCCGCCAGGAGTGGAAAACCCGGAGTCCTCCGACATGCTGCCAGTGTCCCTGGAGCCCCGCGCACTAAACTGTTCCCCGTGTGCTGTAGGGCTGCTCCCTGTTCCACTGGGCAGATAGTAGGATGGAGCCAAAGTCTGCGGAGCACAGGGAGCTGAAGTAAGTGGCAGGATGGGTGTGTTGGATGGGTCTTTGACCAAACCAAAGCGGAACTTGATAGCCAGCAGCTCAGCCCTGAGACGTGCGTTCTCCTCTAGCAATGCCAGCACACGGTTCTCCAGCACCATGTCATTGACTCTACGCTTCTCTCTGGAACGCTTGGCTGCCTCGTTGTTCTTTTTGCGCTTGTCCCAGTAGCCGTCATCTTTCTTCTCACTGGGGATAAACTCACGCTTCCGCCGGAGAACGTTCCCGGAGGTGGATGGGTCATTGGCGCGCTTTAAAGCGGAGGTGCGTCCCAGTAGAGAGCGGGCCAGCAGGCTGCTGGACGTCAGGATGGACACAGCCTCATCTGTAATGGACAGTGGCCCACCAAGGGCAGATGCAGAATCTCTGCCACTCTGCTGCCGCAAGTCTTGAGAGTCTTCATCAAACATCTCACTGGTAACATTCATTGTTTTGCTGTGTGAGTGTTCAGATTTTATGTTTTTGGACAGTGCGCCTCAAAATCCAGTGAAATGGCTGACCTATAGCAGTAAATTCTGTAGCACTAGCCCCACCTAGTGATCCAAAGAAGGAGAAAATGAGATGGGGATTTAGTGGTTATGCAACATTGGTTACAACACAATGTTATGTAACCCCATTACATACTTCCAGTTAAACTGGAGCTACTTGCACAACAACCCCGCATGACTCTTCAATAGAAACATGATGTACCAAGTGATAAACTGATATTAACATATCTTTTGAAAAGGTTTACAACTGTGGCCACAGTTTCATTATATTTACAAAATATAATAATACCGATATGATTTGTGTACAATACGTATAAGACGAATTTTATTTTCCTCTACTAAAAAAGCCGTTTCATTAGCCTATCCTTGTCTTGACCCAATGACTGGAGTCGCATCATCAGACTAAACCGTTGTTGATCTACATGTGGCGGGCAAAAATGTTATCTAACACTGACGTTGGTGTACGTCCCCGGGAAATCTGCGCAATGACCTGTATGACATTTTGAGTTCAGGAAATTGCTTCAAAGACATTGATAGAGCAACAGCCTTTGTCTTAAGCAAGCTGGTACCGGGTTATTTTTTATTGAATCAGAATATCCTTTAGATCGATCTACCAGTACATCTTTTAAGTGACGAAGACTGAGCTGGTTCTTCTTAGAACCTTAATTTAGTTGTTCCAGATATAGTCCCAGATATACGATGGCAAGGAATTACCTTATATATATACGTTTTATATATTGTTTTAAATATCCTATTAGTCATAATTATGACTGCATACCTGTTCCAAGTCCATTCAGAACGTATCATGATTATGCGATATAACACTGTAGGCTACATCTACTAGATCGTTTGGTAATGGCTAGATAGTCTACTCGAGTTGCGCCAGTTTTGCTTCAGAACGTACAACACCAAAACATCATCTCTAATCCAATATTTTAGATAATGCATGTATATGATAAGGCAACAACAGCTCCATAGGCTTGCTATTCCAGGTAATGTAAAATCGGCATACATTGTTCAAAGTACGTATACGGAAGCGAGGTAAAGTTAGTTTTAGAGTGGACATTAGGTGGATATTCGTTTTCTCTTGCCAATATCTATGAAATAAAAAGCCGTGGGTTGGAGTCCACCCTCCCCCATTCACAATATGTACTTTTATAGTCATGGCACAATTGTTGTAGGAGTTATTAACTTTCAAATGTGTATCATATTTTAGATTTTATAAAACGAAATGCCGTGGATTGTATTCCATCCTCACCCGATTCATTATGCACTTTTCATTGTCATGGCACAATTTATCTAGGGGCTATTGAATTTTCAAAGTTGGATTACATTTTTAGATGTAAAATAAATATTAAAAAATGTAAAAGCCGTGGATTGTAGTCCATCATCCAGTGACTCAAAGTGTGTAATTTTCATAGTCATTAAATGCTTGACTTCATAGTTATTGAGAAAACAAAACGAATATCCATTAGCAAACTAACTTTACCTTGCTATACAGGCTACTGAATGAGAGAATGTGAATTTTGTGAAATTACCTTTTTAGTTGGATTCTCGTCGTGTCAGAAATACACAGATCCTTCACTTTCTGAAGCATGTGTAAAGTCAACCGAGCAGTCGTAATATTTCAGCAGGTTGGATTCACCGAAAACACAAGATACTTGCTTAATGCGTATGGAATAAGCCTAATGTTACATATCATCGGGCTTTTCTGCCACCACGGATCTCGCCGCGTCTCTGCTCTACTTTGAATGCCGCAGCTCCTATTTGTTTCTTTACCCGTGAAGTTCAGACGAGGACGTTCTCTATCCTCATTTGAACCACTGGACTCAATACGTGTGCTCGTTGGGACCGCCTCTCTTCGTGCCAAGACCCACCCTGCATGGGAAAGCTCCTATCACAAAACGTTAGCCTGCTCATTCATCAACCTCTAGAGTAGACCATTCACACCTTTCGTTGTGAGCTCTGTCTTTCCTCCCACCGCGTAGATGTTCAGACGATAATTTCGACTTTCCTCCTTAACCCCATATAAACTTTATAGATGACGGGCTGTGTGTCAGGGAGAAAGTTAGTGAGCGATCACTGTTGTCTGGAATTAAGTTTAGAAGTAAATATTGAAGCAGTCATTATTGATGCAATTAATCTATTCTGATTAGAAAAGGAAACCTTCCTTGAAGAAAAAATGTGTCTGAAGGGATATAGTCCCGGGGAATTCTCTGTTTTCCGTACTATTTGTTTTACTATCCTCTCCCTCGGATTTTCTATCATAATTTTGAATCATCACATCTTAATGGAATCTAGTAAAAAATTATAGTAGTATTTTTTCTTAAACAAATTTTGGGGGGGGAGAAAAGCCCCCCAAAATACCATAAGATTGGTTTCTATAACTTGCTATGTGATTAAAACCAATCTTAACATTCCAGTAATGTAAGACTCCTATCTAACGGTCCCAAATCATGACAGAAAATCCTAAAGGGTGTTTTTGACTAGGGCTATCATTCACAGCCGCGGTGAACTCAATAACATTGTATGTGCCAAGAGAATGACCTAGCCTTGTGTAATATTCTCAGAAAAAATGTGTATGTGGTAATATGTTCTGCAGGGTTTCCCAGAACAGAGCAGAATTCAGCGCAGTTACATGAGCTTTTGTGGAAAGTAGTGGAAAATGGAAAGTACTGTATGCCAATGTCCAATGAACATCAAGCATCTCAAAGTGAATCCTGGTTTTCAAAAAGTCACTTTTGAATTAAAAATCTGTACTATAGGTAGCTAGCCACTTAAGAATTATAAAATTCCCAGATTGAAGTTTCAGGAAATTGATTCAATCAAAGTTTAAATATGTATATACTATATATTCAATAATGCAAGTTACATAAATGTTTCAAATCTCAATGAAACTGCACACAATACAGAATAAACTGGTTGTTGATTTCATAACATATCAGATCTGTTTTTTTATCAAACTGAAATGCAGTGTGACCCTGATTGACCGCTCGGCCAACAATAGCCTGAGGTCGCAGGGCACTAGTGATGTCATACATTTCCCAGTTATCACCATGTCTGTCTAATTCAATTGACCACAGGCAATCCTCTAAACTTTATCCTGTTCATGGAATTGAAATCCATAAAATATGCTGTTTGGAACTTAGTTCCATAATGTATGATTTTGTGTTTGATGCAAAGCAAAGACATAAACAAGCAAAACATGAACCCCTCTATGAGTTGTCTCTCTCCTGATGTTACTAAGCTACCAACGTGTTGTTAGCGGCTAACAAGAAGTTGTTCTGGTTCTGATACATGCAATTTAATTATTTTACAAGTTGATTTTAGATGGTTCCTTACCCTGAATGTAATCAATTGGCCAAAAGCAACTGTAATCTATGGTTTAGTTTTCTTTAATCTCTCTGTTGAAATGTTGACAGACAACAGAACCTTGCTGCAGTTCTGGACGGTTCTGACTGGCATTTATGTGTTCAGTGCAATTTGTGAATGGAGCAACATCATTTGCTATACACTACCAAATGCCCTAGTTCCAATGGACATTCCTTACAGACACAGGAATTAATTCACGAGGAAAAGAAGCAACACATTTTCAGGGTTTTCCAGAGGAAATATGAATATCTTCTGCATATGAAAACATCATATGACCTGGAAACCTCTAGGGGATACCCAAAGCATTTCCATTGAGCAATGATGTTCTCAGATCTATTTCTAACTCATAACATAAAAAGACTAAATCAATTAATAGATTCTACTTACTCTTTGTCAAAGAGGGACTTTATCACTTTGATAAGGGGAAGTTGAGATAAGTCTCCAGGCAGTTGAATGTTTTCTGCGCATCACTCAAGGGAGGCAGGGCAGCTCAGTCACTGTCATCGATTTAGCTAAATGGTGCACATTTAGTCTTGTCAAAAAGCACAATAAAAATCATGAATATGTACTTTCACCCATGAAAATTCTAAAATCCATCTCATCTAAATGTCTTGGGACACTGGCCTGATTTGACCACATGGTCCTTCTCTCCGAGAGGACATACATGTCTATCTTGAAATGATTGGATGTTGAGTATCAAGCACCGCAACGATCAACCCATGTGTCCACTGTCAATATGTCTGTCTGTATTTGGGGTAGGTGGTAGATGGGATTCATGCTGGAAATAAATAGTGTTTCTCACAGTGATTCTCAATGTCAGTGTCTTCGGAACACTTTGATGAAAAGAACGTACATTTGTAACTCTAACTTGTAACCGCAACACGTGTCCCATTTGTGTCTTATTTTTCTGCAATACTCATTCAACCAGCAAGCACAGTGGCTTAATTGCCACTACCCAGTGGGTGTGAGTAGGGATATAAATATCTCCATCCTGCCTGCCAAGTGGGTGGTACACAGTGGCACAGAGGGACTCACAGTTAGGATGTTTATCCCAGCAAAGCTGAATGAGAAGCCCAACCCCTGGGAGACAACAGGGATGGGGGATGGGGGGGGTGGGGGGGGATAGTGAAAGATGGTGGTAATGTGATGTAATTTCCTCTGGCAACTCTGGAATCCTGCCTACATACCACAAGTCCGTCACAGAGAACAGATGCATCAAATAGGGTGCACTGTTGCAAAAGTGGGCTGTAAAATATACAGTGCTATTTTAATGCTTTTTATTTACATGTTGAATTATTGACATTACTACACAATCTAGTCACATTTTAGTTGTTGTTCTGTTCTATCACTAGGAGGAGTGCAGTTACATTGAGAATTAACTTTAATGCTGTGAATCATTGCTCCTCTGACAGTTTCCAAACACTAACACATTTATGTAACTCCCTTGGAATCACCTATATATACAAATAGCCACATCCACTGACTACATCCACTATATATACAAACAGCCACATCCACTGACTACATCCACTATATATACAAACAGCCACATCCACTGACTACATCCCCTATATATACAAACAGCCACATCCACTGCTTCATAAGCATATGAGATGTATTGCGGCTCCTAAAAATAGAACATGACTCATTTTGTGTAACTCGGGGGTCTGTTTCATAACAGGAGGACTGTGCTCACCCTCCTTTCTCCTTAACTCCACTGTGTGTCCCTGTTATAGTTTCAAAGCACATTCAGTCACAGAGTCACAATGATCAAATAGTCAAAGAACACACAAAACTTTCTGTGTAAAACACTTTCCCTTCAGGCAAAACAGTATGTTATGTGTTTTATGTCCCAGTATAGCCTCAGAACAACAAGTAAAAAACAGAGCATTGTGAGAAACACACCATCTCAGACTCAGACACATGCTTCTATTCCTGGATTCCAAAATACGTCACAGTTGCCACAGCAACCATTACTGAGAGGAGTGGGCTATTATGAAATAATCATAAAATGCGTAGGTAGAAATAGGGAAAATCCACACCAGATAAAATCAAATACTTTCAGCCCACTTCTCTCCCAATTTTGTGGTATCCAACTGGTTGCTACATCTTTGTCTCACTGCGGCACCTCCCATCTCGCTGGGGTAAGGCAAAGATCGGGACGTGCATATCACACTCATCTCTTTGTAAGCCAAGGAAGTCAGCTGAACAAATGTGTCAGAGGAAACACTGTTTAATGGTTGACCTCAGTCAGCTTGCAAGGCCCAGCTAGCCACAAAGTCACTAGAGCGTGATGAGACGAGGACTGCACTGCCTGCCCAGACCCTTCTCTAACCTACTGGAAGTCCCTATCTAATGACAGTAACACAATCTGTAGGTTGTCAATAAAGTGCCTTAACCTTCTTTGCGGCTTATTACATGTTTGATTTACAATATGATAACTTAATGATGCAGATAGAGTATGATTATCAGTCAGAAACAGTGTCTGATATTTTAAATAAGACTATCGGCAGTTCTCTAGGTCAGTGTCAGGCTCCTTACCCTGCATAATTTGGTTTAACTGTGTTGTAATGACCTGGCCACCTAATGCCGTGCTGAGTCTCAATATGTCACCAGGCTGCAGTTATTCAACGGACACCCTTTCACCTAGGAGCTTAGCTAGCTGCAAAGCAGAAGTGAAGGCTCTCTAATGTTGGATCCTAAGAAAAACATCCTTTGCTACGATCTTTGATAGTAGTCCGTTCCTACGCTCTGATAAACACAATTAATTTGTTTCAAAGAGCATAAAAGCATATGGAAGGTATGCAATTCAAAATGTTAACATAAATCTAATGTCACCTAACAATAACATATTTTGAGTATGAGTGTCTTAAAATATCTAACAGAACGACATTTTAATATACCATTTGTAATCAGTACAGTGAGAGAATTGGCCTGGGGTTTGAATACTTTTACAAGGCAGGGTATAGTATTTTTTTTATACAACTAATCTTCTATTGATGTCATGTGGTTTGATCACCATTATCAAATCAAGTGTTACAGTGCCTTGCATAAGTATTCATTTTACTGAATTACAAAGAGTACATTGACATTTTTTTCGGTTTTATATTTTATTTGAACACTCAGAATCTATTATTTAAGGAGACATTTGTTTGGTTTTATGTTATGAAACAGAAAACCATGTTGATGAAATATGTTGCTTGCGTATTTAACCCTTGCATTGTGGAAGCTCCCAGTTTACACTGATAAAAGAAATTCCTATAAAAAAGACAGTCAGCTTACCATTGGCCTCCACCTGTGTCAATGAGGACACTTAAATTTTTTGATCCCGTATTGCTCGACACAGTCACTAAATTTGTAATGAGTTCTAAACCCATAAATTGTCAGCTAGACGCGATTCCAACAAAATTACTTAAGGAGCTATTTCCTGTGCTAGGTCAGCCAATGTTGAACATAATAAATTGCTCCCTTTCCTCCAGATGTGTACCAAACTCACTAAAAATAGCGGAAATTAAGCCTCTTCTAAAAAAATCGAATCTGGATCCTGACATATTAAACAATTATAGGCCAATTTCGAACCTCCCGTTCCTCTCAAAAATCTTAGAAAAATGTGTTTCCCAACAACGGAATGCCTTCCTGAAGACAAATAACATTTATGAAATGCTCCTGTCCGGTTTCAGACCCCATCATAGTACTGAGACTTCACTCGTAAAGGTAACAAATGACCTTCTAATGGCCTCAGAAAAAGGTTCCGCATCCGTCCTGTTGCTTCTTGATCTTAGTGCTGCTTTTGATACTATTGATCACTCCCTTCTTAGAGAGACTGGAAACCCATATTAGGCTACGTGGACATGTTCTAGCCTGGTTTAAATCTTATTTATCTGAAAGATATCAGTTCGTATGTGTGGATGGCATATCCTCTGACAAATCAAATGTATATTTTGGTGTTCCTCAAGGCTCGGTTCTGGGACCATTATTGTTCTCACTATATATATGCTGCCTCTGGGTGATGTAATCCGGAATCACAATGTCAATTTTTACTGTTATGCTGATGACACACAATTATATATTTCTAAGAAGCATGGAGAAGCCCCAAAATTAGCTACTTTGGAAGCATGCATTTCAGATATTAGGAAGTGGATGACAGAGAACTTCCTGGTTTAAACTCAACAGAAATGCTCATTTTAGGACCCAAGAAACAAAGAGCTTTATTGGCAGATCTCACTGTGAACCTCGACGGCTGCATGGTTGTATCCCAAAAAACTGTAACAAACCTCGGCGTTACCCTCGACTCTGACCTCACCTTTGAAAAACATATAAAATATATCTCAAGAGTTGCTTATTTTCATCTTCGAAACATTGCAAAAATTAGAAACTTTCTATCAAAAACTGATGCAGGAAAACTAATCCATGCCTTTGTTACTTCTAGATTAGATTACTGCAATGTTCTTCTTTCCGGTTACCCTGACAAATGAATAAATAAACTTCAATTAGTGCTGCACACGGCTGCTAGAATCCTAACTTGAACAAAAAAATGTGAACACATTACTCCAGTACTAGCCTCTTTACATTGGCTGCCTGTTAGGGTTAGGGCTGATTTTAAGGTTTTATTGTTAACCTATAAATCAATACATGGACTTGCTCCTACTTACCTCACAGAAATGATCCAGCCATACATACCTACATGTAACCTTAGATCGCAAGATGCAGGCCTTTTAATTGTACCTAGAATTTCTAAACAAACAGCCGGAGGCAGGGCCTTCTCTCATAGAGCTCCACTACTGTGGAATGATTTGCCATTTAAGGTTAGAAATGCAAACTCAGTGCAAACATTCAAGTGTCTACTAAAGACTCATCTCTACAGCATGGTCTATGATTAAGTGCAGTCTGGCCCAGACTGTGATCAGAAAAGCTTGATACTGTCCACCCTTGCTGTCTTGCCAGGTGGGCTCTCATCGCCACTGGGATGCCCTCCCTCCAATGCCATTCGGGGGCGGAGTCACTGGCTTGTTGTTGTCTCTCTAAGGCGCACTTGTGCAATTGGGCTGTACTCTGCTGGCAATACTCGGCCCTCATTCAGGGTGGTTGATGCTTGGTAATGTGGGTGGATGGATTTCCTGCCTGTTGGGCCCTGTCCAGGGCCTCCCCCGGATAGGACCACAGTGTCACCGGACCCCCCTGTCTCAGCCCCAAGGTCTTACACTGCTATATTATTGTGCCTGGGAGTAGGGTCAGTTCTCCTTCTCCACTATAACTCCTTGTAGTAATGTATGCATTTTCTAAATTTTCCCTGTCTCCTGCCATTTTAAACTTAGAAGGACATGAGGTCCTGGCCCACACCTGAGGATTACCAGGCTTGAAAGACCCGTTGCTGTCCCTGTCCAAAGTCCTCCTGGTTGTGTTGCAGATCAACATGATACCTGACGATTTCAGCTGCCACTGCGCTGACACCTCCCCCTCCCCCAATGTTGTCCCTGTCCTTGTCCATCCGGTCATGCTTCCGACCTGGACTAAGTTTAAATAGACTCTGGACTCAGCCCACATGCATTTATTAGGTTAGAGATTTAATACAAATGCATCAATTAGGAAAAGGGTACAATATCCCAATGTATAGATATACCAGGGACCACAGTTGAATCAATAATCAAATGCTGGAAGCTGCCTCACACCCACCACCACTAACAAGAAAAGGCAGTCCCTCAAATCTTTACACTAAAACAAGAAGGAGGCTTGTGAAAGAAGCCATAGAGAGGCCAACAATGAATTTAAAGGGAGCTACTGTTCAGTAGCTGGTAGTGGAGTAATGGTCCACCGGTCAACCAAGAGCTCTGCATAAAACTGTCCTGTATTGGAAGGTAGCAAGAAAGAAGACATTAATCAAAAAGTAAGTATGAGAGTGATGTAGCTGCAATGTTAGAATGAGTTTTGTTGTCAGATGAGACTAAAGTAGGCCTTTCTGTGCATAAGTCAAAGCACTATGTGTGGCACAAACCTAACACTGCTCAAGCCTCAAGACACACAATCCCTACAGTGGAGTATGGTGGTGGCAGCATCAAGCTGTGGGGAAGCTTTTCACCAGCAGTGACTGAGCATCTTGTTAAAACATAAGGAAGAATGGATAGAGCAAAATATGGGTAAATACTGCAAGATAATTAGGTTCAGTCCATTAAAAAATAAAGTTGAATGTGAAGAAGTTAACCTTTCCGCAGAACAATGATCCCTGCAACAAGCCAAAGGAAATATTGGAGTGGCAAATGTGAATATGTGAATGTCCTACAGTGCCCAGTCCTGACACAAATCCCGCTGAGCATCTTTCGCATTGTTAGATAATTGCAATCCAGTAGCATCTACCAACCAACCTGAACAACCTGGAGCAAATCTTTCTGATCTGTGCAAAGCTGGTACATACTTACCAAAATACTTAAAGCTTTTATTGCAGTAAAAGCTGTCTCTACAGTACCAGATACTAATGTGTATGGGTTGAATACTTATGCAATCATATTTTTATGCAATTTTATATTTATGCAAGCATATTTCAGTTTTGTATTTTTCTTACAAATATTTCCCAACATAAATCCAATGTCACCTTAAAATAATTGATTTTGAGTGTTAGTGTTTTAAAATGAAATCTACAACTAAACAACATTTCCATGAACAATTTGGTATTCAATAAAATTTGAGAATTGGTCAGGAGTTTGAATACTTCTGCAAGACACAGTATACGCATGCGTATGTTATCCTGAGTTAAGATAAATCCTCATAGGATTCATAGGACGGAGGAGGGTATGTACTTTTCTGAGCTGGCTGGGGGGGATTTGTGGGGGTTTGGTGTTGTTGAACAATTTCTATAACTGAGAGGGTTTGGAGTAGAGTGAGTGTATGACTAAGGTTATGTAACCCATGCTGTGCCCTTATGTAATACAGTCATAATCAGTCTCCAGATATAGATGGCCTAGTTTCCACCTTGTACATGCCATGCCAGTTGCACAGTGTCCTGAACACTCAGTTCATTGCACTTGGCATAGGAAAAAAGCATGGGATTGCACATTATACAGTGAAATCTAAAAAGATTTGCGCTCTAGATAAAGTAATGAGCTGCATAATATGCTAAATAAAATGGGAAATTATATTGTTTTACACCAATACAGTTTTATTTATCAGGTACAAAGACATTACTAATAATCTTCAGGACAGATTCACAGATTAAAAAGTAAAAATCTTTCTAAGCCCATACGCAGCTGTGCTTCCTGGTTTGTATTTTTCATTTTTGGGCTGAATCTGGATTTAGCAGTGGTGGTGATTAAATTGGAATTTGTGACTAAACTTTGTTTTCTGATCTCCAGTTCTCTGCCTGGACCATACAACTGTTTTGGTTTTTGTATAAAAAGGTGCTATATAATTTATAGTAAATGCATTATTTTTACTATCATTATTAATAAAGAAGAAATCGGTCAAAAATGATTTCATGTGAGACACTTTTTTTGTTTGCTAGTCCCTCCTGAAGATTAGAATATTAAGACAACATGACACATGTAACAGTGCAAAGCCATGTCAAACATATTCCTTTCCAAGTATACATGCAAGAGACACTGTCAAATACTTACTGCTGTTTACAGTACATTAACAGCTTGGGACTCGTGTTGTACTTAATCCCGAGTTGTTTGTTGAAAACATTTTTAGAATATTATTCATCTTGTCACTGGTTTTCTATCTCTGACACTGCTGAGCGTATGACAAGTTGCCATACTAATACCACCACACTGTATTTATTACCAGAGGTAAAATAAACTTCATGGCCATATCAGCACAGCCCACATCATTTAAATGAACTGTCAATAATTTGAGTAGGCCTATGTCTGAAATAGACCTTCGCATTAATATAAAAAACAAACATTTGCAATAGTTGTGCTTTTCAGTTTACAGAGTTAGGGATCTTACTCCTTAAATCTTTTGACCTCATCCCTTCCCAGTCCCCTCCCATTATCAAGGCGGGCAATGTGTTTAATCAAATCTGTCAGTCGACTAATCGCACTGCAACCTAGGTTCAGTGCGAGGTTAGGACAACCTGAGGTTCCACACGTTGTGTTGCTAGAAAACGTGATCGGTGGTAAAGCAGTTAGGCTATATTTTCATGCAGTGAAATCCATTAAGATTGTGTTTATTTTTAACCATCCACTCCCAGTCATACCAACCGCGGAATCTGGAATCTGGTAAAGAGTTATGGGATATTAACATTTCTCTTATCCTAAACGTATATTGTTAAACCTAGACTGCAACCCCCCAGGTCTCTGATCATTACATTCCCTTCTCCCTCTCTCTCCTTCACCTCTTCCCACCAGCCCCTACCAAGATGGTCATATGCTGTTGCATTATGTGTTCAGTCTCCCACTACAACACTCTCCTCCTCTATCATATGATCTCTCCCATGTGTTATAGCCTTCTCCTCGAATTGTCTCCCGACCCTGCCTCTTCTACTCCACTGCTCCTCACAGGTTCATTTTCTTCAATATTCATAGATTTTGACATTACATCACACAGGAAGCCGTGCAGGTTGCAATCCAAGCATTTGTAATCTCACGTCTGGTCTACTAAAACTCAAGGAAATTTCTAGGTCAGTTAGAGTTCTTTCATACATAACTGTCCAGAAGAGGGATTTGAGTGCTCAGCAATTCACTCTATTACATCAGATTGTACACTGAAGCTCTAGGAATATCTTTAAAATTGATGTGGTCATGTTTTCTTTAATTGTTTCAGCAATGTTCTAATTAGCAGTTATCTTGAAAATTGTACAATGGTACCGTTTCCCCATTTACTAAAAGACTACAAGTCTAGTGGGGTGGTACTTCATGCTTTGACCCAGCCCTTCCTTATTACTGAGCAGCAAGGGGAACTTCCCCTCTCTACCTTCAGGCAATACCCAGACTTTGCAACTGCCACGTCTGGTCTCCCATGGAAGGACAACTCCTGCTCATCCCAGTCAAATGTCGTACTTGTCCTTGCACCCTAACGCTGGACAAACACAAACGTTTTCAAAAACTATGTCAATTGTTTCAATTATTACTGAATAAAAGCAATGATAAACTCGATGACAACCAAAACTATACTGTGTGACACCCAACCCCTCTTTAAACTAGTCACAAGGGGAAAAAGTGAGGCCATTCCTGCACACCTATGCAAAAGTGTAAAGCTAGGATGACCGATGCATCCTCAAATCTGCATCAACCAATACATATTGTTGCAGAAGAATGATCAGGTGAGCTGTCAAACGTAGCCCTATGCTAACATAAGCGGCTGATGCAGGGTTAGCATACTCTGAGATGATACCACAACTCGGGGTTGACTGACTCTGAGCTGTCAAACGTAGCCCTATGCTAACATACGCGGCTGACGCAGGGTTAACATACTCTGAGATGATACCACAACTCGGGGTTGACTGACTCTGAACTGTCCAACTCAGAGTTGACGGTTTCAGAAGTGGTGGTAAAAATTAGTTCGGTCAGCCCTGAGTTAAGTTAACCCTGAGTAAAGCACGTGCACGAGGAGATAAAAAGCCCTCATCAATGGAATGCAGATAACGTGATTCATCATGGCAACAGGAGAGAAAGGTCTTGGACCCCGTACTTCTCCCCAGTGGAGTTAGATATATTATTGAATGCACATGCAGAATATGACTGTACATTCAAGAAAAAAGAAATACAGTATCAGCAGCAAAAGAACGTGAGTTAGCGTGGCAGAAAATTGCTGACTGAGACAATGCGTGAGTATTAATTGAAAAAAGAAAAGTCACATCTCGAGTCTTCCACTCATTAAACATTTATATAATGTGTGCGTGTGGATGTAATATCAACTTCAGAGTTTATTTATCAAATGCACCAAATAACACAGCGTCATTCTGAACAGTGACATTCTTGTGACATGGCACACATCTACGTAGTAAGAATTAAGAAGTATATAAAGCAAAAATATAGCAATAATATACATAAAAATTTAAACTAGCAGCAATTTACGATGGGAAATATGAACAAAATAGGTATTGAATATTGTAAATATAATATGAGTGTAATATGCCTATGAATGGTACGTACAAAAGAATATTCTAATGTCCATACATGTGTGATCAGTATGATCATAGATCAGTTTCACTGGTTGAGGAGGCTTATGGCCTGAGGGAAAAATATTGTTTTTGAGTCTGGAAGTGTCCTGATGCTCCGATAATATCTACCAGACGGCAGCAGCGGTGTGAATAGATCATAGCCTGGGTGGCTGAAGTCTTTGATGATGTTCATTCCTACTATTCGTGCATTCCTAAGGCATCGTGTATGGTAGATGCCTTGCACGGAGGGGAGATGGCAGCCGATGACGCGCTCCGTAGACTTCACCACCCTCTGGAGGGACTTACGGTGAGAGCAGCTCCTGTACCAGGCAGTAATGCAGCCTGGGAGGATGCTCTCAACGGAGAGCTTTTTGAGTCTCCTCAGGAAGTAGAGTTGCTTTTGGGCAGTGAGGTCATTTATATATGCAGGTGCAACCCAACAGGCACAAAACGTACTTGGCAGCAACTGAAGATGAAATAAAAATATACACTTCAAACAGGAAAAGTATATATCAGTACAAGCAATTGTGAAGCCTCCCTTACCTAATTAAACACCTTTCAGTGGCTACATTTAACATATATTTAAGTTGTAAATGAAAAAAAAAAAAAGTACAATTCTCAAAAAAAGTACAATTTGTTGGCCTATCTGCACATTAATGCTGTGGAAAGACTTCCTATTCACATAATCTCCTTCATTTACTGAAGGAGCTGTGATAGGAGTATGAGTGCCATCATTGCAGCCAATCACCCCTGGAAACCCTAAAATATTAACTTTTTAGTGCTTCAAGTCTCAAAGCTTCATACTAAATAAACTGATAACTGCTTAGACTGATACATGTAATTCTGTGGAATTCTTTTTTTGATGAGTCTTGTGGGTCTGTGACTTGGTAACACTACAAAAGTGTACAGAAAACGTTTCAGTGCAAGAGTCACGTCTCTGACAGCCCGACAGAGACGGTTGCCTTGGACATATGCTCAGCGTCACCAATGTTATACAGAAAACTGCAACACAAAGAATTTGTTCCACAATGTATCATAGGAACGATATGAGGGCTGAGAATATTGTTCTGATAAATGATCGATTGTGCAGAAAGACAGTCATGCTCAAACAGATAATCATTAGGGAATGATAAAACATCCAATCGGGGTCTGATCACTCTCTCCCGACGGAGATTTCTGCGGAGTATTTGTGCTTCAAGTGGCTCTTCGAGAAAAGGACACGCCCTGTCTGACACATTCAGATGGCAGCTTTCAGTTAAGGAGTAGCACAAACTCAGGGTTAGTTGGATAAAACCTGCTAGCAAGCAAGTTAATTTCACGGAGTATATTGCTGTAGTAACTGACTCAGAGAAACGCTGAACTGGCTCTTTGAAACCGTAAACCCAGAGTTTCCAGCAGCTCTGAGTCAACTAACTCTAGGTTTTCACTAAAACTGTTTCTGAAATACCCCCAAGAGGGCTTCAGCGCCTTTGCTGAAATTCTAACGACCTCTTAGAAAATCAACAGTGTTTCTCTAATGAACTGCTGAAACACAAACAATAACCACGATAACAAATAAAATAGGTTTTCACCAGTGAACTGTTAAAACCCTTAAAATAATTATTTTGTATTTTTTGGAAAATGACATACCAGGGACACAGATGGCTGACAGTAAACCTGCACCTTTGTTTATTGAAAGAACATCCTCTAATCCAGAATGAAATAAACCTATTGAATGTGTGGATGTACGGGAGAAACAATAACATTAGAAGTTTAGACATTTTTAGAACAATCCCTTCAGACTGACATGGGGACATGCATTTCACTGGAGGCTAACAGAAACGGTGTCGGCATGTTTACTGAATGATAATCTGCTCCAGAATTTAAAAAAACCCAATAACATTAGAAGTTTAATATTTTTGGAATTATACCTCTCAACTGACAGGGAGAACAGGTTTTGACGGTGCATTCAGTATTGGCTGTGTAGCTCAGTTTGTTGCACAGTGTGCTTTTTATGCCAGAGGTTGAGAGTTTGAATACCGCAGGGCTAAGTATAACTTTGGTTATGTTAAAAATCTCTTTTGATTAATAGGACACAGATTTCGCCAGTGGCTTACAGAAATGGTGTATCTTTTTGTATTGAATTCAATTCTAATTTAGAATTAAATTAACCTGTTGAATGTGATGAAGGAGAGACACAAAACAGTTCATTTTGTATTGAATTAAATTCTACTCTAGAGTCGAATATACCTGTTGAATATGATGGTGAGGGAGAAACACAAAACATTATAAGTAATCTTTGGAAAACTGACTCTTGATTGACAAGGGGCACAGATTTAGCTGATGCCTGGCAAAAACTGTGCCCCCTTGTTTATTGAATGAAAATCAATAGACAAGGATGAAATCAACCAATGTATTGTATATACCAATGTATGTATATAATCAATGTATTGGTGAGAGAAAGAGAGAGAGAGAGACAATAGAAGAAGTTTAGTAGAAGTTTTATAATTGGAACTATCCCTCCCGATTGATAGAGGGGCACGGATTTGGACATGTGATGACAGAAACTGTGCCCTAGTTTCATTGAATGAAAATCTACTCCATATATTTCTTGGTTTCTACCGACTGTGTGGCTCAGTTTGTAGAAACGTGTGCTTCCAAAGCCAGAGGTTAACAGTCTGAATCTTGCAGGGGATAGATTGAGTTTAGTTATCTTTGGATTTATCTCTTTCAATTCACTGGAAGGCACAGATTATTTTCAGAACATTTGCTAGCAAGCTACCCCTGGTAGAAAATTAAATGGAACGTGAATTCTCTCCTCTCCCTTTGCTTGCTCATTTTTAGCTCGCTGCTACAGCATCTAGCTGGCTAGTTTTAGTGTATTTCCTTGCTCATACTGGTGATAAGCTTAACTTAGTTCTAGACATATGGCTGTGCACAAACATGTTGTTAAATTATTTACACATATAAGAAAATATCCACAAATTCATTCAGAAAAATGGTGAGCTAGTTAGAACATTTTAATATACAGTACAGTAGCTTCTGTCAAACTAACTTTTGCAATCATCAAGCTGAAACTGCCTGCATATGATGTGTCTTAAGATTGTTTTTAACGTGTACCAATGCATATTTTGCAATATGAATGTCCTTGTCTGATTGATAGGCAAAAAAAATAAAATAATAATAATGAACACCAAGAAACACAATAGGGCTTCAATGCCTTTGCTTCCTGAAGCCCTAATAAGTGTCAGTGAAATCACCAACAACCTCCAGAATGCTGGGGTGGAAGGGACACAATCTACTGTTTGCAGAAGACTTCGGCAGCAAGAATTACAAAGATTACACTGCAAGATGCAAACCTCTGATCAGCACCAAAATAGAAAGGCAAAATTAGAATTGGCAGAATTCCAATCCAGAATTAAGGATTTAAAATGTACAGAGATGGAGAAGGCATTGGAAATTCTAAAAGTGCTCTAATTCTTTGTCGTTTAAACATGTATGTGTTTAAACAGACAGAAATAAAAGCCGACATTCTGTACTTTTGCCTTGTAGTCATCATTTAATTATATTTTCATATGCCTTGAGTGTACACCAAAAATAACAATTTTGATCTTACTGTTTTATTCTTTTGAACTTACGGGAACGAATATGTAAGAGCTGGGTATTTTGAGAACAATGGCCAATTCAGGACTGTTGGTTATTACGTCATAGACCCTTTTCCAAAGTTGGTTTATTCATTTCACTTCATGTATTCAGAAGGCAGTTCATTCAAGCCAGAAACTATGTGGTTTGCAAAACCAAAAAGATCCATACTGCTGGTATGGTAAGGTGGTTCAAAATTAGCATTAGAGAAAAATACAGTTAGTTTTATAGAAGATGGTTTTGTTAAAGTTGGAAAATGCACAGAAAAAATAAACCGTGGACACATTAATTTTGCAAAAAAATAACCATTTAACCATTTTATTTGTCAATGAAAATTGTTTTTTTAATGGTCATTAAAGGGAAAATCCATCACTAGACTATTTTTTTTACCAGTCTCCCTAGACATTTATGAGTGATTGGAGCTGTTTCAGACATAATTATGTGCCATAGCATAACTCAGAGCTGGGAGTGTTAAACCAATGGCACAATTTGTTGATTGGGCCTGTTGTCTGATCTAAAAATCAATGGAGTCATGTTTTGTAGCAGTCATTGTGGCCTTTGTGTTTTTGCAAAATAATTTTTTTGATTTTGCAAAAAAATGGCTGCTTCTGATGACTGAAAATGAAATCGCTATGAACTCAGGAAATTTTGGTTTGCGTACATACAGGAATTGACGGCATTCACTACCATTCAAACATTTGGGGTCACTTAGAAAAGTACTTGTTTTTGAAAGAAAAGCAATTTCTGAAAAACAGTGTTGACATTGTTAGTGTTGTAAATGTCTGGAAGTGGCAGATTTTTTATGGAATATCTACATAGGCATACAGAGGCCCATTATTAGCAACCATCAGTTCTGTGTTCCAACCACATGTGGTGTTTGCTAATCCAAGTTTATCATTTTAAAAGGCTAATTGACTATTACAGCACCCTTTTGCAATTATGTTGGCACCGCTGAAAACTGTTGTGCTGGTTAAAGAAGCAATAAACCTTGCATTCTTTAGACTAGTTGAGTATCTAGAGCATCAGCAATTGTGGGTTTGATCATAGGCTCAAAATGGTCAGAAACAAAGAACTTTCTTCTGAAAGTCGGCAGTCTATTCTTGTTCTGACAAATGAGGGCTATTCCATGCAAGAAATTGCAAAGAAACTGAAGGTCCTGTACAATGTGTACTACTCCCCAGAAAAGTGCAAACTAGCTCTAAGCAGAATAGAAAGAGACCAAATGTGTATGGTGATGGTAAAGTGGGAGATTTGTATAGAGTAAAAGGGATCTTGAAGAAGGAAGGCCATCACTCGATTTTGCAACACCACACCATACCCTCTGGATGGCGCTTGAATGGAGCCAATTTCCTCCTACAACAGGACAATGACCCAAAGCACAGCTCCAAACTATGCAAGAACAATTTAGGGAAGAAGCGGTCATTTAGTATTCTGTCTATAATGGAGTGGCCAGCACAGTCACCGGATCTCAACCCTACTGAGCTATTGTGGGAGCAGCTTGACCGTATGGTACGTAAAATTATTATTTTAATGAAAAATAATTATTTCTAACCTTGTCAATGACTATATATCCTATTCATTTTGGTATGTTTCCTATTCCAACTTCTTTCATGTATGTTTTCAAGGAAAACAAAGAAATGCCAAAGAGCCCCTATTACTTCTGAATGGTAATGTATGTCATTGCAAATACCATATTAATGGACATATATAATTAAATAGATGTCATTGTAAATACCATATTAATGGACATATATAATTAAAGAAAGCACCAGTGAATTTTCCCTTTATGCATTCATTGGTGTATGTTGGTCATCTCGAAGAGAACATGGTAGAAGTCTGACAGACAGAGCCTTAGCACTTTCTAATGGACCCTGTTTGATAGATCAGAGGTGGGGGAGGAGGATTATGTGGGTCAGTCATCCTCTGGGCCTGTCTCTGCTGGCTCTGTATTAGGCCCACGTCAGTGCAGGGGTAGTGATGTCAGTCAGAGCTGTCACCGCTATACTCTTTCTGCGCCCGCACAGACGGCTCCTCTTATTGACGCACCCTAGACGAACAAGATTGGAATGTTATTTTTCTGTTTTCTCCTCCTGAATCCCACCCTCCTCTCTTATCCCACTCTTGCCTTCTGGCAAGAGTCATTCATACCATTTTTTCCTGGTGTAGAAATTATGAAATTACACAAGTCACCCCACAGGTTTCCAAGAGATGCTGGAACACTGTGTGGGGCTTAGCATTTCTCCAATGGCTTTTGTTAGATGAAAATGTATCAATGCCATAATAAAATCTGTAACTTTGTATACAAGCCAGAGAGGAAGTAATATTTCCATGTTTTCAAAAATCGAAAAAAAATATTTAAAACAGTTTTTTCAGCTGTTCATAATCCCTTTGTTCTTACTGGTGTACATCACATGTAGTGTTCTATCTCTCAGCAAGAAATGAGTGACTAATAGTTGCGTGAATTACAAAAATTACGTAAGTTATTTCCATTGGTCAACAACACCTTGATTCATATCGCTCTTGTAGTGACTGTAGAATTGCTGTAGTAGCTGTGTTTGTAAGGGTGATATTACCATCTTCTGGTTAAATCTGGTATCACACCTCTTAATCGACCCAAAAAGCATACTTTTTTGCACGTCACCGAAAACCATTTTGACAAAATTAAAAGGATTGGAACAGTCATTGTCAGGTAGTAAAATTCATTAAAAAATATTAAAATACCGTTTGGTTTGAGGAGTTGAGGAAATTCATAAAACAAATCTGCTTTTCTAAAATGTTAATGTTTCATGACATGATCGGCAGAATATTTTGTCACAGAGCACAGTGTATGTGAAACCATTTTTCTATGATGTGATGATGTCACAATGCACAATGCCCAACTGTGAGACATTCTCACGTTGTGTGAGGCCTCTCATGATACATCACTGTGTGCTGACACAAGCTAACCATCAAAGCAGGGTGCTGGTGAACACTACAAAGACACCCCTGCCACCACAAGAAGAAGAAGCAATTGCCGCACTCCCGAATGGCAATATCTGTAGGAAGTGGGTGCGTGGGGAAGAAAGGACTTGCCAATTTCACCTTTGCAGCCTCCATGCTTCCGTTAGAGCGCCTCAGTGAGATAACGCCTCTCATTCTGTTGGAGTTCCATCCTGAGGCAGAGGCTGACACTGTGGACTGGCTCCTGGGGAAGATCCTTACAAAAGAGTCCCTGGGGGGACTAGACCTGCTTGCCAGAGTGATCAGCCAGAACAGGGCTGGGGGGGCCATCATTGTGGTGGGGACCACCCCAGAGAGGCTGCTGTTGGAGGCTGACGAGGACCTGCTGTTCAGACACAAACCCGGCTGCTCCTTAAGAGGGCAGCTACCAGAGGTGGGGGACCCGGGAGGGATGAGCACTGTGGAGGGGGTCTGTGGGATTCTGTCATCTGCTGAGCGTGTCATACTGTTGCAGGGGATCTTGGCCCGGCTAACAGTGGGGAAGTGCGAGCGGGTCCAGGTGTTTCGACAGATTCACCTCCTCCCAGATGAACCAGTGATGGCCAGTTTGTCCAGCAATGGAGTCCTAACTGACACCTACCCTTTCCATGAGGCCCAACTGCTTCAGAGCCTACAGGGGAGATGGAGGGCTTGCTGGTGTGACCTCAAACCCTTCAGTCGGAGACAGCATCAGCAGCTGCTGGAAGAGATCAGGTCTTATTTCGGAGAGGCAGTGGCCCTATACTTTGGGTTACAGGGTTTGCTGTTCGGTGCTCTCTTCTTGAAATCCACCATGTCTATATTTCTCCATTTCTACGCTCTCAGGCTGGGCTGGGGCATGGTGTTTTTCACCCTCTCCGGTTTTGTATGGTCGGGGCTGTTCCTGCAACGCTGGAGGCAGAAGAGCAAAGACCTGGAGAGAGACTGGGGGACTGTGGTAGTCAACCAGCCTCACAGTCACTCATCAGCAGCCCCAGCAGGGTCCAGGGTGGCTCAAGGCTCAACTCCACCACAACCTGAGGGACTTAGAAAGATGGGCTGGAAGAGACTGCAGCACTCCTTCACCTTCCTAACCTGCAACCTCTGCCTGTCATCCACTCTGATCTTGATGTATTTACACTTAGATGGATTAGTGGAGGATGTCCTGCAGAGTGGAGGGCTCAGTTCCATCTGTTACCACATCCTTGTGTACATCCCGGAAATCACCCTGACGGTTGCAATGGCAGGAATGGACTGTTTGGCCTTTCAAATGTCTCAAAGCCTTGACCCCGAGCAGACAGGTGAAAAATCAACAAGGAAACAGCCCCTGCTCACTGAAGTCATTCTCTCCTGCATGTTCAACCACTTTGCTGTCCACTTCTATAGAGTGCTGGTCCTGGATGACGTCACCATGGTGCGCTTCCATCTGGCGGTGCAGCTGGCCACCCACCTTGGCCTCAAGCTACTTTACCCGACCCAATTCCCCCCCTTAAGGAAGAGGAGGGTTCCCCCTGGTGACAACTACCAGGAACTTCAGCCTCCCATCATGAGAGAGATCACAGAGCAGAGCAGCAGACCACCTTGTGACACCCAGACATGGGGCTACCTGGAGCTCCTCATCTCCTACTGCCACGTCATGTTTTTCTCAGGCATCTACCCCAAGGTTGCCCTCTGGTGCCTACTGACCGTTGGAACTAAATCTCACGTGGACCTGTGGCACCTGTGTTCAGACCTGCGCCGCCCCTTCCCCCAGACATCCCACAGAGATGACGTTCTTTGGCAACGGGTCTTCAGGGGCTTCGAGGTCCTTGCTGTCTTGCTCAACTCTCTCTTGCTGTGGTCCTCTCCGGATTCCAGGTTTCTCTTCCCGAGTACTGGTTGGGAGTTGCTCATGGGCTTTCTTCTGCTGATGCTATTGCTGCTAAGTCTGAGGGGGGCGGTTGCCTTCCTGGTCCTCCATCTGGCCAGGGCCGATGGAAGACAGGCTGAGCAACCAGAGACGCGCCACCCTCGCCTTCAAAGGCTCCATCGCCACCAGCACCAACAGTAGCAGGAGCAGTGTCAGTCACTGTAGAGACCTAGCAGCCAATCAGGTTTAGGTTTCGTAGTGGAATGGTGTGGCATACAAATAAAGATTAAAAGTGAAAATTGACATAGCTTTACAGCTGTGTTCTTTTGCATTATGTTAGGGTCTGCGACATTAGAAATCGTTCTCTGCCACATTAGAATAAGTGCTTTCTCTAACAAATCAAGCTTTTGCCTATATAACCCTCGGACCAGTTTTGAACTGTTGTTGTACCATCTATTGTAGGCCATGTTCAGGCTTTGGCTCTGACCTGCCCTCATAGGCATGCTGGTAAGTCAGTCTTATAGGACTAAAGTCCTTCTTCCATGTGGGTGCAGTGAGACTGACAGACCGGTAATTAGTGTGGATAAATTATGTGGTCATGTCTTTGACCTCACAGATTAGACACTTTCCACTGTCTGATCACCAACAAGAAAACATCCTAGTAGCTGTCCAAACCAACAACAGGTGTAAGAGGGTTGATACACTACATTCAACGTGTTCAATTAGAAAGAGATTACTGTAAGGAGCGATTTGAACACACTACCTTGTCATAAAATTGCGTCTCGACATCAGATAATTTTGTCAAGCATTAACATCACGCCAAGTTTAAATATTTAGCTAGACAACATTAAGCATTGTGTTAAACTGACTAATGTTTCTTATTAAGTTTACTTTCACCAAATAGCATCTTGTATGGATTTTGCCACTGGCCGTTTTAACAGCTTATTAGCCAGTAATAGGCTTACTAGTATCTACTAACTTACTACTTGGAATAGTCACAAGAATTTAGCAATTGCTAGCGAGACTGAAGATGAACTTTACACTGCCAAAGCTATTTCATTTCATGGCACAACGACGTTCGTTTTTCTTTCATTCGTGAATTAAATTGACACAATAACTATCAATAAAGGTGACAATAACTGACTTTTTCGTGCAAGTATGCGATTTGAGATTCAGCCTATGAATGTTTGAATATGAAAATATCTTTACCGCAGTGTGATCAGGAACAATGGATGAGGGCAATAACAACAAACAGGTGTCTGTGGTCCAGATGAGGGAGAGGGCATTGGTGTTGCCAGGATGTGACAATAATATTTCCACCTTTATTTGCTACTCCTGGTAGACTAGGATTGCAGACAAAATACACAAAATCGGATCAGGGGATTGATAAAGGTGAACAAATAAGGATCTGGAAAATAAACAATACATGTATAAGATACATTTTAATTGAATATGCTGGAATATACTTTACTTCGTTATTGATTCAACTGAATTAACCAAAACTACACATTTATCACATGTATATGCCAAAAAAATTGGCAAAAGCTTTTGCACAATTGGCTTTGGCTTTTTGCAGGGATAACGGCAGCCTTTCCGGTCCCCTATAACTATTAAAGAGATTGGAGACAACATCAGAAGGGATCTTAGACGATTTCTCCATGAACAATCTTTCTAGATCATGCACGGTCCGTGTATGGAGGGGCCAATCGTTATTCTACCCTAAACAGACAAACGAATCATAATTTTTTGACTTAACCTGCTCTTTATCCGTTTTTGGTTAGGGAGACATCGACAGATTACCGCCTCTGTCGTTTCTGGTCCTCTACTGGGAAATCGGGAAACGATCGTAAACTTAGGCGGGGAAAGGTGAGGGGCAGTCGAACAGGGTGCGATCATTTTATTTACATCAAGCGCGGTAATGTTATATTATTCGCAATGTCTATTCAGGTGAGACTCATCTCGCGTAATTCCCCTTGGAGCATTGCGTGCCCTTGACTCAGGTGTAAGCTAGCTAACTAATGTACATTGTGTTTATTTCATTGAAGTCTACATAGTGTAGTTAACGCAGTAATTCAGATCATTTTTACTGGACATTGCGTACAGGTCAATTTTGTAGGTTGCACTGGAGGCGTTACCAGCATATTATTATCTGGCCATCTAACTAAGACTATCCAATGTGGGTGGATATGTTTTTGTCTCAGAAATATACACAAGCCCAAGTATTTCTAAGCTACTAGTCATGAATTTGTATTTGATAGATTGTACTTGCATTGCATGTAGCCTATGCAGAGTTACAGGGCAAACTACCAATGTTCTGTATCAACATGCCTTGAGTCATATAAACAAGCTCACACACAGTAAATTTTTGAAATCCTGAAAGGCTTTTACTTATTGAGCCTTTTCAGACAATTACAATTCCAAGATTTAGATGGAAGAGGAACTCGACTGTAAGACCATGAATTGGGCTGAAAAGGTTTTATCATAACACCCCATGAATCTTTAAATAGAGCAACTAATACTGTAGTAGTTGTCACATTGTTATTATTCATTAAGGCCACATAGGAGGTATTGAATGTAGAGACACACAGCCTACTTAGTACATACAGATAACAAATTGACAAATTAAAGGGAAACCTTAAAGAAATCAAGGGTTTATGTTCTTCAACCCTACCATACAGGTGTACTGAATGATACAACCCCACCATACAGGTGTACTGAATGATAAAACCCTACCATACAGATGTACTAAATTATACAATAAAGCAATTAACATCCCATCATGCTCTGTAGCATATTTCAGGTTGTTCCTTTAATTTGTCACCCGTCTGTATGTTCACTTATTCATGAAACAGAATGTAATGCATTCATTCTTTACATCAGCACAACATCCATAAAATAATTTTTAAAGGAGCTTTGTGTATTCTTTACAGGGAATTCAGAAGTTCATGTAGAGAATTTTGTTTTCAAATGTTCAAGTTTTTGCCAGGAAACGGGTCGGAACCCAAAAGCAGACCGGACACAAGCTATGGAAAGGAGGCGATGTTTATTATCAGGGTACAGGTCAGAACGAGGGACAAAAAGGAAGCAGGGCTGGATGGTTGGGTGAGGACGGGTCTGGAATCCCAAGGGAGCGTGGAGGTGGGTGTTGGTCGCGGCGTGGTGGGATGATCCGGCTTCGGGGTGTGTGTGTGTCCAGGAGAGTTACCAGGTGAGTGAAAGATGAGATGGTAATCCTGTGGCAGAACGGAAGAACGGGTGAGAACACAAAAAACGGCAATGGGAAGGTGAGCAGAGCAGAGCATTCGGTAAGTATAGTAGCTGGTCGAGCGTCACATACAAATAAGACTTTACGATCCAGCAGGGACGGGACGTCAGGACTCCTCCTAAATGCTGTGGGTGATTGGAGAACCAGGAACAGGTGCGTAATTGCAGACGGTGAACAGCTGGGCACCGGCACCACCCTGGAGCTGACGTCACGCCCCCTAGCTCGTTACCATGACAACAGACAGACACACAAAAACACACATCACGAAAGAGGGGCCGCAACAGTTTTTCAGATGTATCAAACCCTTTCAGGGACCAGATGCTTCACAATTTTGTTGTAGCCCTGAACAGGCACTCCCAAATCCATAATCAAGGGCTTAATAATCAGCTGACAAGTCTCGCAGACTAGGTTCCCTGAAGAAAGGGAAGGTTTAGTTGAACTTTTCTATTTGTAGTCATATCAGACCCTTGCTCAAACTCTTCACAGGGATATCAGAAACTATCTCCATGAAACAAGAATTCACTAGCAAACATCTAATCCACATTGAAAGAAATATAAATGCAAAATGTCAAGAGTTGGTAACATGTTTATGACTTGAAATCAGGGTCCAGAAATATCCTATACAAACATAAAGCGCATCTCTATAAAATTGTTTGCACAAACTTGTTTACATCCCTGTGAGCATGTATTTTGTGTTGCAGAACTTTTTTCAAACACAAAATAAATGTTTGTTCTTTCATATTCCCTTTATTAAAGTGAGGTTCTTGAACCAAGTCCTGCTTGTTTTTGTTCACCTCTAGCCACCTCTATGTTCCTGGTCCCGCCTTCTGTTTCCTAGTTTGTCTATTTTGTGTCTTGAATATAGCTTGGGTCCTGTTCGCATTAGTCACACCTGTTTGTATTAGTCCTGAGTGTTTGCACTTGTTCCTATTTAGACCTACCCTTCACATGTCAGTGTATTCCCTTTAGTCCTTGTGGAAGCATTGGTTTCTGTTTTGTGGTCCGAGGTTACGAGTCTCCAAGCCTGTTTGCGATCTTTCTGTATTTATTTTGTAAAAGAGTTCAATGTGTTAGCCTGCCTTAGTTGATCCTGTCTGCTGTTTTATTTTTGCTTCTTATTTGGTTTTCATTTTGATGATGGGAAAGGAAAGTAAATTAAAGAACATAAAACAAAGAACTGAAGCTCTGCGTATGATTCCTTCTTCAAGGTTATATTGATTAGCAAAACGTACCGTTGCATTCCAGTGCTATTACATTTTGAACTTGAGAGGATTTACTTCTCCCGCCACTAGTAACTTTAGCTACTATTTACAGAAGACAGCTTGCTTCAGATGAGCGAGTTACGTTCAAAGCATCAAACTCAACCGAACATGCTGCTAAAGGAACACGATTCTATAGTTGTATATAATAACTGTATTTTTGTTTGAAAAATTGAATTTTTCAATTTTTAAATGTTTATAACAAAAACTCAAAACTGGAAAATCCAAAGGCTGTGCAACATGTGGGTGTGGTCTCTGAACAATTTGAAAGTTTTTTGAGGTTTCTAAGCCACCTCTCGAAAAACATTTTTATTCACTGCTTCGTAACCGTAGAAGTTCAATGCTTCAATCTTCTTCCATGTGTGTAAAAGCCATTTAATTTCTGTGTAATCTGCTTTTTTACCACTAGGCGGCATTACCTTATATGGGACTGTATTTATACAGGATGGGAATTACAAAGAGGTGTGCAAGCCGTGTGGGGCATACAGTTTTCTTATCGTGGGTATGGCGTCTGCAGGTATTGTAGCAGTAATAGGTGTGGTTTGGCTACATAAGTTGAAACTATAGTCGAGGTTTAACAGTAAGAAATATTACATTTGTCAATAATAAACTGAGTAGTAACTCAAAGGAAACGTCTGGACATTGTAACTGGAATATGCACTACACCTCCGATGCCTATATCACGCCTAAGTTAAGTTCGCCGACGTGCACCACGGTGACTTATTGGAAGGCCGTTACAATGTGAAAATGGATATTCTGCAGCAAGTAACGTCTCGTTTTTGTACTTTCGTAAACCAGAAGCCCCACAATCGCGATCACAAAACCTCTAGTTGACGCGCCGGCGCGTCCAGGTCATATTTTTATTAATTGCTCCCGAACCGCAGAAGTTAGAGGCTTCATTTCTTTTCCACGGAAACAACGACATTCCGCTGCAAATAACAACGTCTCGTTTGTGTACTTTCATAAACCAGAAGCCGCGCAATCGTGATCACAAAACCTATAGTCCTTCAGGATTTCAGCAGCAGCTCTAACTAATTATACTTGATCTTATTCTGTTGTTTAGAAGTCTACAATACATAAACCAATCAGACTGCGGTAAAACCACCAATGTGAAGTCTATCCATGTCACCCCCCCCCCAAAAGAGAGCGAAAGAGCGAGCAAGCGCGCCAGGTGGAGAGGCTCATGTTGCACTTACCATGCTCCCAATAAAGTCATTATGCACTTGGATTGCATTGAAGACGCATTCAGTTGCTACAAGCAATTGTTTTGAGAAAAAAGAAATGGCCAAACGGATATTCACGGCGAAAGAAGTGGAATAAATGATTATGGAGAGCGAGGATAGTGAAAATGGGTTTCAACATTCAGATGATGAAAAGTATCCGGACGACCTATTTGTAAAATAGGGTAAGTGTAGCCTAAATGCTATTCTATGATAATGTTTATTATTATTTTGCATTGTTTTAGTGGAATTACTAGGCCTATATGATAACTTGATATAACTGTACGGTAGCCAGTGGTCAAACGTGCACCTATGCTGTGTTGTGTAGTGTCACCTGTGGATATAAACATCCAAAGGAAGACTGGACACATCCCTGTTCTGATCTCCACCTCTTCCAGATATGGCACATGTAGGGAATTCCAAAAGAAATAAAGGCGCCCCCTATTCAAGACACCTTTCAAGACATGATGTTTTATTGTTGTTGGTTTTTATTCTAGTATTTGTTTTTATTCTATTGTATTTTTGTATTTTTCTTTTTCTTGGTAAAGCATATTGAATTGCTTGTGTGTATGAATTGTGCTGTATAAATGCTTTTCAATTTTGGAAATTAATAATAGTTTTTAAAGCATTTTTCCTCTAAAAATTGTCATTAGCCTGGACCCAATAATTCTTCTATCATGAAAACCAACTGATATAGCTTCAGCGACAGCTGCTCTACCGTCAACATCCTTTAGTTTGAAATATTTTTTGGAAATTGTTAGTTATTTTTAAAGTATTTTTCCATCAGAAATGGTCAATAGCTCATACCCAAAACATCTTTTTATCAAAATAACCAACTGATATAGCTTCAGGGACAGCTGCCCTACAATCAAAATCTTTTACTTTTATAATTTTTCAATTTAGCAAATTATCAATATTTTTTAAGTAAGTTTTCCATCAAAAATTGTCAAAAGCTTAGACCCAATAAAACGTCTTTCAAAATAAACAACCGATATAGCTTCAGGGACAGCTGCTCTAAAAAAAATGTTTCAACTTTTGAAATTATTAATAGTTTTTAAAGATTGCTCATGTCTGGGTTGGGGCTGGGTCTGAGAGTTGGGAATGAAATAGGAAACCTGGATTTAGGAACAAGCATAACCACAGGGAAATCCCAGACCCAAAGTTTAAACATCAACCCATTATAGAGGAGAAATGTATGTGGGGCATATTTGTGTTTGCAAAGTTACAGGTATTATAGTAAAGTTTTGCCTCTTTGAGCGATGATGAAATGGTAATGCTCCTGCCTTCATACACATACGCCTCCCTGCCGAAGGACCAGGGTTAAATACCTTTCTCCACATTTATCTAATGTTTCTCCACTTACATAATATCCAATGTCTTGTACAGATTTTACTGTCCAGCCTCGCAAAAAATACAAAATAATTTAATCAGTGACTGTCCACTCTCTTCAAAAAAGAAATTGCAGATAGCTAGCAATGTCCCATCCCCCATTGTGACCTGTTATGTTTATGTTTACAGTGTGTTAACCTCCACATTAACATAAATTGTCACATTAATATAATTGTCTACTTTATTGTAATGAAATTAATAATAATAATAATCAAAATCAGTTAAGGATATTGATGGTAGGTCAGTTGTCCCAGAAGCTGTTTTAGTGTTTTTTCCTAGAGAAAAAGTATTGTATGTGAACTATTGAACATTATTGATGGAAAAATGCTAAAAAACTATTAATAATTTCCCAAAATTGAAAATGTTTAAAACTAAAGTATACTGATGGTTGAGCTGCGGTCATTGAAGCTATATCAGTTGGGTATTTTGATAAAATATTGATTTGGTCTGAGCTATTGAACATTTTTTATGGAAAAATTCTTTAAAAACTATTAATAATTTCCAAAATTGAAAAATTGTTCCTTAGTCTAGATTAGTTGGTTATTTTGATAAAAAGTTGTATTAGGAAAAATGATTTAAAAACTATTCATAATTTTGGATATCAAAAAATTGTAAACCTAATGGATCTTTATGTTAGGGCAGTTGTCTCTGACGCTATATCAGTTGGATATTTTGAGAAAATATCCAACTATTGTGTCCAACCTAGAGATTTTTTGATGGAAAAATGCTTTGAAAACGATTATCTCCTAAATTGAAAAATTGTACAACTAAAGGATGTTGATTTTATATCAGTTGGTTTAATGGTGAAAGTTGAATTGGGTCCGAGCTATTGACATTCATATTTGCATCTGAAGTTTTTCAGAAATGACCAGATAAAGGTGCACTTTTAAGATGGTGCCTTAACCCTGGCAGCTTAGTAAAGCAGTGTTTCACGTCCTTTTTCGACTCTGAAACGTACATATAAAACCGAAATGGAAAAACAAGGTGTTGCTTGTTCGCAGTCATGATCAGATTCAGAAAGTGTAATTTTATTCTTTCTGGCAAGTTTTGTTGATGAGTTATTGATGATCAAAGTCTGAATCTTGAATATAATGATAACTTCTCTGCAGTGGACGACTGGATGGATGATGAAACAATGCTTCATTAAACACGGATATGTAATATCTTATTTCCAGGAATCGCTACCATAGCCTATTGCCTTTACACTTTCCCTTTTAACACATTGGTAAACATCTCGATTTGTTTTTCTTCTTAGGACACCTTTTCCAACAAATACGTGTAACGTGCCATCACAAAATATAAATAATGGCACTGAACGCATGTGGCCAGCTTTGCAAGTGTTTCCTCATAATTTTCAACGTAATTCTTGCAGTAAGTATCCATAATCTCACTGTGGCTGCAACGTGGTCTCGGGAATACGTAATTTGTTATACATAAATCTGTGACACCTGACTTTATATGATAGGTACATTACAGTGTGCTACCAAAACGTATAATACATTACGAACACTACTAAAACGTATCATGTATTACTAACGCTACTAAAACGTATAATGGCAGGCAGTGTCTCGAACCAGAGTTTTCGGCTGCTCAAACAGGTGCACTACCCACTGTTCCAAATAGGGATATCCCGATTGGATGGATGAGTAATGGCCTTTCTAAGAGCCCTTTGATATGTTACGGATGCATTTATAGGTTACAGTTAATGTGATGTATCAGAGCACTGGGGTTAAGGTTTGGGTTATGGTTACAAAAAAACTCATATCCTCCAACTTGAATTGGTGGACGTGTGGCAGCATCCCTGACTTACACTCCAATGGTCGCAAGGTCAAATGCAAGCGGTGGTGATTTTTTTTTTCTTCACTCTAACGTCACTTGACCTAATGTAATATATCTTACAAATTCATCTGTCAACGATTTACATAAGAGTTTACATACGTCCCCTGAGACCAGGCTGCATATCTGTAGGCCCCACCAAACCCAATTAGGTTTTTCTCAGCTTTGAGTGTTTTCAGGGGTAATTTTTGCTGAGCTCAAAATTTTCTGCGTAGGTGAATTTATTCAATCTGGATTTTTTTTATTTCAGTCGGGATGGTCAGTATGAAAGCCCCCCGGCAATGTCCCTGTTGTAGGTGCAGTGGTAACATAATTGGTCTCCTGTGTGGATAAAGGTGTTGGGGTCGGAGTAAAATTTACATTTCATTGTCTTAGTGGTGGGTGAATACTTGATGGGGCATTATACTGTATATCAATCTTAAACAAATGTCTTTTGGTCATACTTGAGGGAGAAAGATAAAGTAGTCTTGCGTGTTTGCTTCCTCCAATGTTTGTTGAGGCTTTTATATACCTGTGATACAAAGTTCAATTAAGCAACACTGATCAACTATTAAGGAATTCAAATTTAGCAAGACTAGTCCCTGATGCAGACCTTAATACAGATAAGAGTTTGTGTGAAATATTAGCCAACTCTCTTTTAAGGCTATATGACAAACTGTAGATGCACAAAGTAAACCCCAAAGTGTGTATTTCCTTAAAAACGTAGTGGTAGCCACAATACCAAAACATTAAGAGAAGTTTAGCTGTGTGTGACTGATATCGAAGTATTGCTTATCACTGCCTCTGCAGTGCTGCTTGCGGCAATGTCAATATGCTGAGCCTACTGTACCTACGATTGACATCCTTACTGAAGGTGTCTCAAAATGGAAAAGCATCCAGTATTAACACAAAATTGCTAGTATCCGTTGAAATTTGTTAGTTAAAATGGTATAACATCTAGTAAAAACAGAAACGGTTATTAGTATCTTTTGAAATGTATTAACGATAATTAAAATGGAATAGCAACTAGCAGAAACAGAAAAACATACTAATATCTATTGAAATACGCTACATAAACTGGAATAGCAACTTACTATTCACTGTTCAATAACTATGAGTCACTGTAATAGAAACCGATTACAGTTCAACTATTACTAGTTTCTACGCCATTCCACCAATCACCAAGTTTCTTTTTACAAGTTATTAAAACAAACTTTGGTAACTTTAGTTTGCAACTGTACATGTTCTAGATAGATTGTTAGATTGATAGAAGTATTACTGTTGAGCAGCTGGTTGCTATGGTTAGGATTAGGTTTAGGTTTATAATAAGGTTTACGGTAAGGTTAGGGTAATGGTTGGGGTTAATGTAATGGTAGCCGATAGTAGATTAGTAGATAGTTTAACTGTTACTCAAATTCAGTAGATAATCTGCAAAGAATTTGGGACTTTCAAAGTGTTGCTCAAACACAAAGATCTCTCAAGTGTTACCCAAGCTTTTAAAATAAGTTTTAGTATCTATTGTCTTTAGTAGTAAAAATGTAATAGTTAATAGTAACAGTTGGAATAGGTATAGGAATGTTATTGCTTTTACCAATTAAATATAGAAATGAGAATAGTTACTAGTAACTAAATAATAATGCTACATATAAATAAATAGTAGATGCTTTTAATGATTATTATGTTCAGGGAATAAATGTTTAAATGGCTTGTCATGCAGCCACACAGATGAAAGCTCTTTCCGTCTCTATGTACTGACATACTTAATCCACAGACTTAATGAATCTTTTGGGGCGTTGGTTTCCTTTTTTGAGAACTGATACTGAAAATCATGTTGGGGTAATTCTGTGTTAGCTATTTCATTCTAAAAAACACACCCTAGTTCTGTGTATGTTCGGTGGGTTCAAGGAATATGTTCTTGCTACATTTTCAATAAATGTGTAAGTTTGACTGTAAGGGAATGTTCTAACCCTAACTCTAAAACCAAAACATGCCCATAAAGCAAAGACGGTTCCCCCAGTTTACCAAAAACTGGATACTCAAGCTTCAGGTTAACAGTAAGGGTAACATAAAACAACAGTAATCCCACTTGTTAGCTGTGGCCCAGGACTAAATTACTAAGATTAACAACATGTCAGTACTCGCTTGATTGTCTTAGCCATATTCTGTTTCATGAATAAAACAGAACGTGCTTTTCTCATGTGCTTTTAAAGGAATGCCCGGTGAGACATTTATTTTTTATTTTTAACTAGACTTCACCAAGCTAGGCAATATTTTTTCTTTGGCCTTTTCAAATTATTGTGTTTCTTGACAATCACACTAGATTTAATTAACTTTAATTAACTTTGTAGATTATATACTACATATTTATTTTATTTCCAGTGTAAGACTTTGGTCTTTTAGAGTGCTTACACACACTGTTAGTTGTCTCTATCTTTTTCTATCTTTGACAGCTGGTGGGACTTGCTATGTTTGCGTTGAGTGTGTGGATGATGGTGCCCGATATAAGAAGAGGAATCATCATAAACCCAAACATAGTAGTGTTTGTCAGTGGTAAGTTCTCTACTAAATTTCTCCACAAATTTGTCAAACAGCCTACTGTAACTCTATGCCTTGATAGACAGACTACTCTATAATATGTTAGGATGTATTGCAGTTATGTCTGCATGAAAAAAAATTGGAAGAGTGAAACATTAATTTCTTGTTGCTCTAATCTCCAAAACTTCAAGTAATTTCAATTCAAATAATTACAATGAAATAAAGTATAGATTGGGTATTTATGTAATACTATTCAACTTTAACATTAATGTGAACGCTACTGTGATTACAAATAGTCATGCATGACTCTTCAACAATGGTAAGTGAGAAAGTTACAGATGCACAGCTTAATTCCCCCAACACATGCTAACCTGTTACCATCACTACTTCATGTTGATAATTTTATTGCTGCTGGGTACCCTCATTTCCAAGCATAATGAGTACGTGTATGGTACAGCAAAAGTACAGTTCCTTGTTTTACGTACATATTTGCAAGTTTTGACAGTAAGTTCTGCCACTAGGAGCAGTAGTACAAGCATGTAGCTTTTAATTAAGTAAAGTTTTCTAGGGAGTTGTGGTCGGGGATGGTTGTGAATTTAAATCACAAGAGATGTGCAATATTTGTGTTTTCTAACCTTACCCCTAACCATAATCCTAACTTTCATCACGCTGGAGTATTAGCTAACCCTAGCCCTTAAGCATTGTTTGTACTACAGCACTTCCCTCCTCACACATCTGCATTTGAGAGTTGACATCAACAACACTATAGTAACTTATAAACGTCAACCAGCACAACTAATCTGCAGTCCATACAATTGTATTTAGATGCACGTTCATATCTAGGAGACTGTGTTGCTTATTTCCAATCCCTTTCTGTGTTAATAACCAGTACATCAGTATGACAAAGTCTTTATGCACTAGAACTTAACAGGCCCAAGCAGAGTGAAGAAAATAGAAATAGCTTATATTCCTGATGCAATGCAGTTGTTGTTGACCAGTCACAGTAGATAATGTAGCTGCCATTGTGGTACGTATCCGCGTCGTCCACAACTGAAAAGCCCCTTAGGCAGATTAGCAAAATCTGGATTTTTAGAGAGAAATTGTTTGGTTGGACCGATGTCACCTGGAAATGATTCTGCATTCATAATGACGTCATCTGTCGTCAAAAATAATAGAGCTACATGAGTTTTTATGACTTACTAGTCTGATGTAAGGCACTGGTACTTACAATATTAACAAAAAAATTCAGAGAATAACCAAATTTGCGGAAACATCTCAGCGGAATGAACACAAGTAAGGAATAAGTGAAAACATACATTGTGTCTACAGTAAAGTCTTTGTTTAGGCCTTCTACTGGACTTTGTCTCTAACTTTCTCAGTCATCATTAGCTGCCATTTATTTAATATTACCTGTAATTATGGTAGATTCATCTGTAAAAACCCAGGCAGTTGCTTCTCCCAGAGAGACTCTTTTGATTTACCCCACATGGACATAGACACTCTTGAAATACATACCTTTTTTGATAGGCAGACACTTTGTTCATACATACATCACTTAGTTTAGCACATACATCTCATTTTGTCCTGTTTCATATGAGTATGTATTGCTGTGGTGTTTTGTTTGGTGTTGTCTAGTCAATTGTTTGCTGTGTGCTGTTTAGTCCTTGTAAAACCTGTGTTTTTTTTGTCCCTGTATCCCTGGGAAAAGGGTTTTTTAGCAAGTCGCCCTTGGGCTTACACAACCCGTGGGAAAACTTTGTCTAAAAACACTAGTTAGAACTGAGCGGACCACCCACTGTATTTTTGTAGTGGTTAGTAGTCAGCTAAGCGGTTCTTGAGGCAGGCAAGTTCAGTTTAGGGGTGTTTTGACTATTATTTCATTTCTTGGGTTCAGCTCAGCCCCTTTTCCTCAGCCCCTTTCTTTTGGTGTTGTCCCTGACCAACAAGTCTGATCCACGGTGCAACTTACAGGACATGAAGGATCTGCTGCTAACGTCTTGGTGCTAGATACCACAGGACACCTTCTGGGGTCTCGTAGAGTCCAGGCCTCAGCAGATCGGTGCTGTTTTGGTGGCACGTGGAGGACCAGCAGCATATTAGGCAGGTGGTCATAATGCTTTGACTCATCAGTGTATGCACCCTTGGAAAAAATAAGAATCTATACTTTAAATAAAAAATGCTTCACTGTTTCAATTATTAGGCAGTTGTTAGATGTTTTTATTAAACATTTTTTATTGGTCATTTGTATGTGAGTTACTCATTGACTCTTGGAGAATAAAGTATTAAAGTATGTCTTCATTTATAAACTATACATTTTAATTCTTACAAAATTCTCAACAACTAACAAGGCAAATGGGCATCCATTTCTTTCTCTCACGTGTGACAGTGTTGATCGTGTTAGGAGTAGTGCTTTTGCTCGTGGCACATTTTGGAGACTACGGAGCATGCAAGGGGAACAGAACTGCCTTGGGAGTGGTAAGCTACACAAAAAAGAAAAAACATGAAACACTTAGTATAATAAATTGGAAATGGATCTCCCATTAGTTAAACTAAACTAAAGTAAGGGCACATTAAGTATTTGACTGGGCTGGTATGAAGGTTTATTGTTAGTGGGCAGAGGTAGGCAATCTCAACCAATTAAATTGTCTTTCAAAAGTCAACAGAGATCAAAAGACTGAAACAGGAGAACTATACAATGACCAGTACTTGACAAAACTTGCATGGATGTTCATCCTCTTCTGGTACCTAATAACCAGATTTTCTACCTCCACAGGCCACATTGGTGTCCAAGAACACATTAGTTTCACTTCCTCTTAACCAATCAATCAATCAAATTTATTTTAAAAAAAAACCTTTTTAAATCAGTATTTGTCACAAAGTGCTTTTACAGACACCCAATCTGAAACCCCAAAGAGCAAGCAACAACAGTTCATGCACAGTGGCTAGGAAAAACTCCCATGCAGGATCCAAAATTAGGAAGGAACCTAGAGAGGAACCTGATTCTGAAGGGTGGCCAGTCCTCTTCTGGCTGTGCTGGGTGAAGGTTATAATTATAGATTATACATAACATTATGGGCCAAGTCGAAGTTTTTGCATGATCAACTGACTAGCAGGTCAATATATGCAAGTGGGCTTTATATATGCAAGTGGGCATACCAAGGTGGACATTACTTGGACTGTCAGGTGTGGTGTGGGCAGTAGCTTTATATATGCAAGTGGGCATACCAAGGTGGACATTACTTGGACTGTCAGGTGTGGTGTGGGCAGTAGCTTTATATATGCAAGTGGGCATACCAAGGTGGACATTACTTGTAATGTCAGGTGTGGTGTGGGCAGTAGCTGCAGGTGCTGGCAACACAACCAGGAGCCCTTGGGGTGGGGACAGCTGCGAGTCATTTGGGCCAGGTAGATCTGAGGCACGTTCTCATGTCCTCCTAAGGTCTAACAGGACACCAGAAAAGTTTGAGAGAGCATTCCTAGAATTCACAAGAATACCTGATCATAGTATTTCCCCGGCATGAAAATTAGGAGTTGCCCTCCACAGGGTTTAGGCATAGACGTCAATCCTCCCAGAGGGACATGCTACCCCCAGACTAAACTTAATAAATAATTGCAGTGTTAAAACTAGGGATTGAGACACTCCTAGGCCAGACTACACTTAATCATAGAACATGCTGAAGAGATGTCTTTAATAGACAAAGATTGAGTTTAGGCCTTTTCACACTGCATTGTTCTAAGCCCTGGGCTATCTTAGCCCTAGGCTAAGCCTTAGCCTGTGTTCACACAAAAGTTTGTTAACCCTAGGCTAAGGATTCACACTTGTGTTCCTAAGCCTTGGGCTAATGGACAAAAATGACACAGTACCATTTTACATTGTATGATAAGCTACAAATGTTATGTTCTCTCTGGCATGCGAATAATGTTACAGTACATCACTGACACGTGATCAATGTTACGCCACCACGATTCAATTAACGACTTCATGACATCGGTTGATCAAGATGCCCACCCTGTCGTTATTTGCTTTGACAACTTTGTTAAAGTGTTGCAAACAAAGAGAAAAACATTAGTCAACCTCCATTCTTTCGACATATTAGATTCACGTCCAAAGCAAGCTGAAATAACTACTTTGCCAAGATTCAGCAGGTATGATGAAACGACAAAACTTTGCCGTTTCATCATACCTGAAACAGAAAGGACCGAAACAGAAATACAGAGCTGTTGGTAACGGCACACGTCAAGAGCGTATGTAAATTAAGTGAAAGGGCAGGTTTTGTGATTGGACAATAAACTTTCTATGGTTTTGTTCTTGACCCCGTTTCACACTGTTTTTTTGTCATGGTGTTTCTGGGGCTAGCCCTGAAAAGTCGGTGCTAACTGTGCTCCAGAGCAGGGCCAGCTAGCCCTAGGCTAATGGTGGTGCTAGCCCACTTTAAAATATGCAACTGTGAACACTTGCTTATAGCCCCAGGCTTAGGAGGCTCTTAGACCTAGGCTGAGGTGCAGTGTGAACACGCCTATTGAGTCTCAATTTAAACGGCAAATCATTCCGCAGTAGTGGAGCTCTGTGGGGAAAAATCCTGCCACAAGTTGTTTGTTTAGAAATTCTAGGTATAATGAGGCCTGCATTTTGTGATCTTAGCATACGTATAGGTTTGTATGACTTGACCAAATCCTGGAGGTAAGAAGGAGCAAGTCCATGTAGCGTTTTGTAGGTTAACAATAAAACTTTAAAATCATCCCCATCCTTAACAGGTAGCCAGTGTAAAGAGGCAAATAATGGAGTAAGGAAGGTTTTGTGGTGTTTATTCTTATAATATGCATGTTTTTCTACTGTATTTCTGGCCCTGCCAGTTCTCTCTCCTGCTGTCCATCTTGGCTGTATTACAGATTGCAGCCGGAGTGATTGCCTACATAACAGGCAATGAGGTAAGATGGGGCAGAAAAGAAAGAGGAAGCAAAGGTTTTTTCACCCAGACTTGATCAGTGTAACCCTAATAGTTTTGTTGTATTGTTGGGCTCTGCAGGTAGGGGAGCATATAGCCAATTTCTACGTCACTGTTTACTCCCAGTATGCCACCAAAGGAGACCCAGTCATGTCTGTTAACTTGACCATCATTCAAAAAGCGGTAAAGATTCAAACTAAATCCAAATTTTTATTAGCATTGTAGACTTGTCTGAGCATTGTAGACTTGTCTGAGGTAATTTCCTATGATTATTTTCAACTGTGTGAACCACTTTTGTTATTTTGGAAACCCATACTACTTACTTGGAGAAATTGTGTTAGTGCTTGTTTTTTTACCTTTGTCACTATACTGCATAAAGTGTGCTGAAGAAAAAGAAAATGTTGTCAGTGTATTTATTAATTTATGTATTATGAATACAGGTACATTTAATTAACTCACACCCCTACAAGTTTGTTTTGACCCTCCAGGACTAGAGTTAAATAGCCCTTCCATAACCTCTGTTTATTAGACACCATTAGCTGAGACTGACTTCATTGTCCTCTGGATGGGAGGGACATCCTTTGGGCAAAGAATGGTAGATGCTGAGAATGAAGCTTTGGGTGTGCAGAGGGAGTGGGAAGGTTATGGTGGCCTGGGAGACATCATGACTGGGACAGCTGAAATACAGACAAAACAATACATAAGCGGAGCCGGCCAAAAAGAGAGGATGTCTTTTAGTGAGTGAGAGACTGACCAACTGACTGACTGACCCTTGTTAAATAGCGTAGTGGTTAGAGATGCGGACTGCCATGCAGTGGACTGGTGTTTGAGCCTCGCCACAGTCAAAACAAATTATGTATGTGGATTTGTTCAGGAGAGACAAAAAAACTTCCTGGCTACAACCGTTAGTAGCTATGTCATCGTAAGCCTAAAATAAAACTGTTTAATAAAAACAAAATAAAAACATAACTGGTAGATTCTGTAGTAGATTCCATGAGGAAGCTATAAACGCTGAATGGCTAACAGTGTGGCACGTGAAAAGAGAAGTGTTTTTAACATGGACTTAAAAATGTATACGTTTGGGGCACATCTAAGATCTTCTGGTAGTTTATTCCAGTTGTGTGCCGTGTAACTGCTAAATGCAGCTTCGCCATGTTTGGTTTGGATTCTGGGCTCTACTAGCTGACCTGAGTTCATGGATCTGAGAGCCCTGCTCGGTTTGTAATCTTCAAACAAATCAGAGATTTATTTGGGGTTTAAAACATTCACTGATTAATAGACTAAATGCACCACTTTAAAATCTATTCTGTAACTGACTGGAAGCCAATGCAAATATTTAAGAACCGGAGTGATGTGCTCTGTTCTCTTGGTCCTGGTTAACATTCTACCAGTTGCATTCTGAATGAGCTGCAGCTGTTTTACAGTCTTTTTGGGGAGTCCAGTTAAGAGGCCATTACAGTAGTCAACCCTACTAAAAATAAAAGCATGCATGAGCTTCTCTTGGTCTCATTGCGACACAAGCCCTTGATTCTGGCTATATTTATTATATTTATAAATGATAGAATGCCGTTTTGATGACCGCTTTCATATAACTGGTGAATGTAGGATCTGAGTCTATCAGAACACCAAGATTATACACGTGGACCCTGGTTTTTAGGGCCCGAGAATCCAGCTCTTTACTAATACTAGTTCTCTTATTTTTGTTGCCAAACACAATAATAATAATCTCTGTTTTATCTTGGTTTAATTGTAGACAACTTTAGTTAATTCAGGCATTTATGTGCTCTATACAGTGAGTCTATTGAGCTGTAGTCAGATGGTTCAAGAACCATATACAGCTCTGGAAAAAGTTAAGAGACCACTCCTAATTTTTCTTAAATCAGCATTTCTACATGTATGGCAGCCATTCCATTCCAGTTTCTGTTAAATTCCAACACAGGCACCCCTCATTTTACTTAATGAGGTACTGATTAGGTGATTACCTGAACCAAATCTAATTTAATGAGGAAAAGTATAAAAACCACTGCTGTGGTCATCACTATCCTCTTGCAATAGGACGAGCTGGATGACAAAACAGTGCAAGTAGTACCTCAAAGGAAATTTGAATTACAAAATAACTTTTGAGCATGACAAAAGAGTTGAAAAGAAAAGCTTTGAGTGAGGAAAAGAAGGGTTCAATTCTGGCTTTACTGGCAGAGGGATACAGTGAGCGTCAGGTTGCTTCCATCCTGAAAATTTCAAAGACAGCGGTTCATAAGAACAAGGTTAAGCAACAGACATTGGAGACAACAAAGCTACAGACTGGTAGAGGGTGAAAACGGCTGTCCACTGACCGAGATGACCGTCAACTCATTCAAATGTCACTCAACAACCGTAGGATGACATCAAGTGACCTACAAAAAGAATGGCAAACAGCAGCTGGGGTGAAGTGCACGGCGAGAACTGTTCGAAACAGGCTCCTAGGGGCAAAGCTAGAAAAAAGCCCTTCATCAATGAGAAGCAAAGAAGAGCCAGGCTGAAGTTTGCAAAAGACCATAAGGATTGGACCGTAGAGGAATGGAGTAAGGTCATCTTCTGTTAACAAGTCTTACACTACAGCAATCCTGGCGTGTACTGTATACCCAGTGCTAGACCAATACGGAGGAATAAGAATGCACAATGACACATCTTGCTCTGATGGAACTCCCATTGGGGGAATGAAGGAAGAGAACTTTATTGACACGTGTACTTCAATATATACATTCTCAGGTCATATGTCAAACTTATTGCCTCTCATTGGCCAACCGTTACTATAACAATTGAGGGCACGTTATACATACATATTAACATCTTCTCTGACGAGTCAAACTTTCAGCTTTGCCCAACAACTGGTCATCAATTGGTTAGACAGAGACCTGGAGAGGCCTACAAGCCACAGTGTCTCGCACCCACTGTGAAATTTGGTGGAGGATCGGTGATGATCTGGGGATGCTTCAGCAAGGCTAGAATCGGGCAGATTTGTCTTTGTGAAGAACGCATGAATCAAGCCAAATACAAGGTTATCCTGGAAGAACACCTGCTTCCTTCTGCTCTGACAATGTTCCCCAACTCTGAGAATTGGTTTTTCCAGCAGGACAATGCTCCATGCCACACAGCCAGGTCAATCAAGGTGTGGATGGAGGACCACCAGATCAAGACCCTGTCATGGCCAGTCCAATCTCCAGACCTGAACCCCATTGAAAACCTCTGGAATTTGATCAAGAGGAAGATGGATGGTCACAAGCCATCAAACAAATCCGAGCTACTTGAATTTTTGTGACAGGAGTGGCATAAAGTCACCCAACAGCAATGTGACAGGAGAGCATGCCAAGACGCATTAAAGCTGTGATTAAAAATCAGGGTTATTCCACAAATATTGATTTCTGAAGTCTTCCTAAGTTAAAACATTAGTATTTTGTTGTTGAAAAATGAATATGAATTTGTTTTCTTTGCATTGTTTGAGGTCTGAAAACAATGCATCTTTTTTTTGGTAATTTTGACCAGTTGTTATTTTCTACAAATAAATACTGTAAATGACAATATTTATATTTGGAATTTGGGAGTAATGTTGTCAGTAGTTTATAGAATAAAAAAACTGTTCATTTTACTCAAACACATACCTATGATTAGTAAAACCAGAGAAACTGATACTTTTGCAGTGGTCCCTTAATTTTTTCCAGAGCTGTATACTTGAGTATCATCTGTATAGCACCGGTAAGTTTCTTTCTAACATATTATAGATTAAAACCAATGATTTACCCGATGAATGCCAATAACACTCATAACAACACACAATATCAATAATAAATAGATTCAGTAACTTCACATCCTGAAATCTGTACAGCCTTGTAAACTCATAGTGTCCCAAGACATGTTCCATGAACAAAAACAAAATTCTAGAAATATTCATTCATTTTGAAATAGAGCTTGAAGCGGGCCTTCCATATTCTTGATGGCCCACTTCGTCTTCAGTTTATGAAATCTCTGTAGGATGAAATGGAAAACAGTGAAGTGGCAAAAATGTATACACTTGGTGAAAGTCAGGAAGTGTGGTGTTCAACCAGAACAGGTTAATGGACGATAAGTGTCCACAGGCTCTGAATGTCAGAGGTCAGCTGAATTTAAACTGGAAGTGATTTCTTTAAGCACCAGCAAAGGACTACTCAAACTAGTTAAAAACCTCTTGAAGGTTAGTACCCCAGATCTGGGGTACTTAATCCAAGGGATTGATTCAATTGCTTAGAACATTAGAACCGGTTCCACCTATCCTACTTGCTGCGGTTGTTTCTGAAAGTTGCGGATCTCCCCCTTCCGGCAGAATGAAACATCTCTGGTCTAGGTCTTACTACCTTTTATGGGCATACAGAGTTTTATGACTCCCCCCTCCCCAGCGGGTGATCGCAGCTGCCCCTTGTAAACAGAGGAGCTGTCCGACGAACAGAGTCGAAAGTTTAATTCACAATGAAGCCAGACACTCCATCGCTCATAAGGACATATATTTTGGATGCCTGGGACTTACCTTTATCGATCCAGACATCCGAAAGGCGACATCTTTATTGGAAAATTCGTTTTCGTGGAACACTTTCGTCTTACAAGGTAAACTCTGGTTTGGTCTGAGCTTGAGATAAAGCTTCCAGTTTGGTACCAAATGAATTGTTAGGTTCTTAGAACCTTAAACAGTCTATTGGCAATGTTATCAGGAGAGTCCTGATGCGTATTTATGCTTTGGATATGGTAATTGGTGAAGAATTCTGTTGCTAACGCTGTGTTAGCATCTGTTAGCCTTCATTAGCTTAGCTCTGGGTTGGATTGACAAGTCTAGTAGCCAATTAGATTGTCCCTTCACTTCAGTGGTAGGCAGATTTCCCAGGCGGGGAAGAGCCTCTATATTGATCCTCATTGCGCAATAGGTCGAAGGTCCCATGGAAAGTCAATAGGAAGAGAATGTTTGTTTTTATTGTAGAAAAATATTTTCTATACTAAACAAGTAGCATTAAAAACATTGCTGATGTACATCAAACAGTGGAATGATGTAATATACAGCTTTGAGGTTAGAGGACACTTTGAAATTGCTCTTGACACCACTTACTAAAATAGCTGCCCAGATCTAGCACAGTGGATATAAAAAGTCTACACACCCCGGTTAAAATGCCAGGTTCTTGTGATGTAAAACAATGAGACAAAGATAAATCATGTCAGAACTTTTTCCACATATAATGTGACCCATAACGTAAACAATTCAATTGAAAAACAAACTGAAATCTTTGAGGGGGAAAAATAAAAAATAAAAAAGTCACAATAACCTGGTTGCATAAGTGTGCACACCCTTAAACTAATACTTTGTTGAAGCACCTTTTGATTTTATTACAGCACTTAGTCTTTTTTGGTCGGAGTCTATTAGCATGGCACATCTTGACGTGGCAATATTTGCCCACTCTTCTTTGCAAAAGCGCTCCAAATCTGTCAGATTGCGAGGACATCTCCTGTGCACAGCCCTCTTCAGATCACCCCACAGATGTTCAATTGGATTCAGGTCTGGGCTCTGGCTGCGCCATTCCAAAACGCTAATCTTCTTCTGGTGAAGCCATGCTTTTGATTTGAATGTGTGCTTTGGGTCGTTGTCGTGCTGAAAGGTGAACTTCCTCTTCATCTTCAGCTTTCTAACGGATGCCTGAAGGTTTTTTGCCAAAATTGCCTGGTATTTGGAACTGTTTATAATTCCCTCCACCCTGATTAAGGCCCCGGTTCCAGCTGAAGAAAAACAGCCCCAAAGCATGATGCTGTCACCACCATGCTTCACTGTGGGTATGGTGTTCTTTGGGTGATGTGCAGTGTTGTTTTTGCACCAAACATACCTTTTGGAATTTTGGCCAAAAAGTTCAACCTTGGTTTCATCAGATCATAACACATTTTCCCACGTGCTTTTGGGGGACGTGATGTTTGTTTTTGCAAA
>JACXGI010000823.1:90569-115020 GCA_016801175.1 Esox masquinongy
TGTAGCACACAGCCAGTACTTGCCAGAAATTCCTGCAGTTCCTTTAATGTTGCTGTAGGCCTCTTGGAAGCCTCCCTGACCAGTTTTCTTCTCGTCTTTTCATCAATTTTGGAGGGACGTCCAGTTCTTGGTAATGTCTCTGTTGTGCCATATTTTCTCCACTTGATGATGACTGTCTTCACTGTGTTCCATAGTATATATAATGCTTTGAAAATTCTTTTGTACCCTTCTCCTGACTGATATCTTTCAACAATGAGATGTTGAAGCTTTGGAAGCTCTCGGCGGACCATGGCTTTTGCTCTGAGATGCTACTGAGAAAATGTCAGGAAAATCCTACTAGAACAGTTGAACTTTATTTGTGATTATTCAGAGTCACTTTAAATGATGGCAGGTGTGTAATAACTTCAATTTAACATGAGTTTGAATGTGATTGGTTAATTCTGAACACAGCCACATCCCCAGTTATAAGAGGGTGTGCACACTTATGCAACCAGGTTATTGTAAGGTTTTTATTTTAAATTTTTCCCCCTTGAAGATTTCAGTTTGTTTTTCAATTGAATTGTTCACATTATAGGTCACATTAAAAGTGGAAAAAGTTCTGACATGATTTATCTTTGTCTCATTCTTTTACATCACAAAAAGCCTGTCCATGAAAGAATAGAAAAAGTAAAAAAGTTTTTTTTGGTGTGTGTTTTAGCTTGTGCATGAAAACTTTTTCTTCCAATCGATATTCTGATGAATTCCTCATAATCTCCCAGGTGTATTTTATACCGAATACCTTCACTGTGCATGTCTTGACAACATATGTGCACATAAATTGCAGTTATAATGGGCAATGGCAGTATAGGCGTAAATCTCAATTTCTTCATTTACCCTCAAGAGTTTAAATAAGCTAAATTACTCGTTATTGTTAGCTCATTAGAAAGATGCATTTATTATTTTCAACTTGTATGTATCATCATCTCCCTCGTCACCTCCCTCCAGCCTGAACTGTTTGTAGTTTCTGGTTCTATCATTTGTGACATCAGGGGTTGGTTTCGCAGACAAAAATCATGCCTAGTCTAGGACTAAGAAAACGAGCTCAATGGAGTTTTCTATTAAACTTGTTTTTTTAGTCCTAGACTGGGCTTTAATTCGTGCCTGCAAAACCGGCCCCAGGTATTCATCACTAAATTATTTGGTTGAAAGTAATTTAAATATAAGCTTAAATGCATTTGGAATTACTAATAAACTTTATTTGAAATAAAAACATTCTCTCTATATTTTGAATAGTGTTTTAATCTCAGTTTCTTTAACCAGAATCTCCTGGTTCACTGGGACTTAAGTTCCCACCAGCCAAGGGTATAGGTGCATATGGTATCCACTGTCTCATTGAGGGAATCCCCATCTCGTTGGACATGGAAGATGACACTTTGCTGTGGGGTCCAGGTGATACATTAGGACAGAGTGTAATTCCACTTCATTTTCTACAATGCCAAAGACAGACCTCTGGTAGTAATACGATTCAGGGTGGATAAGGTAATACGGTAAGTGTTTTGAGCCAAATCTGATTGTCGAAAGAGGTTAGTATTTTGTAACCAGGCACAGTCACCTGTGATCTTACATGAAACAGACACTGTGGAGGTTGCATGTCACCAGCGACTGTGCCAGGCCAAGTATTTGGAGACTCACCTTAGTGTAGTAAGAGTGACTTGTTTTCAAGGAAGTTAGATTCTCAAGATGTCTTCTGTTCAGTGGTCAGCTGAGGAGTCATTGTGAATATGTTAGTTATTGTGGGCCCTCACCCTGCCAAGCAGTCACTGTGCAGCTCTTATCCTTCCATCATTCTTCACAGCCATCCAGGTGTGGTGAGCCTTTTTGGTCATCTACCTTGGTAGCTTAGCCTGGATCTTAAAGAGTTGCCGTCGTCTTCAGATTAAAAATGAAATACGGTCTGCACCCATATTCTGGAGAAAAACTGGGGTGCTTTCAGGCAGCGGTGTCTCTTCCTTTTACATGCTGTGTAACCTATTGAATGAGAAACCTAATTTAGGCCAGAATCAGTAAGTCCAGAATCTAATGTTTTTGTTTTGTTGGGCCTCAAGTAATCATTGTACTTGGTATTTCATTAAATTACACTGCTGTATGACAGGTACCTTTCAATAGGTTAACTCAAAGTCTGTCCGTTCTAAAGAGAGGCCTTACATGGAGGTTGAATGTAGAGCTGCAATGATTATTGTATAGTTTGAATTGATGTAAGGCTAAACTACAACCCCACTTGCAAAAAAGTTGGGACGTTGCGTAAAATGTAAATAAAAACAGAATGCAATGACGTGCAAATCACTGAAACACTATATTAAATAGAAAATAGTACAAAGACAAAGACAGCTGAAACTGAGAAATTTAATTGTTTCTTGAATAATATATGCCCACTTTGAATATGATGCAAACAACACACTTCAAAATAGTTGGGACAGAGGCAACAAAAGACTAGAAAAGTTGTGTAATACTAAAAACATAAACCTGGTGGAAAATTACACAACCAATTAGGCAATTTGGCAACAAGTCAGTAACGTGATTGTGTATTTAAAGATCATTTCAAAGAGGATGAGTCTGTCAGAAGTGAGGATGGGGAGGGGTTAACGTTTCTCAACGTAAAATTACAAAGATCCACCATCTATGGTGGATAATATCATTAAAAGATTCAGAGTATCCGGGCAAATCTCTGTACCCAAGGGACAAGTCCGAAAACCAATATTGGATGGACGTGATCTTTGGGACCTCAGTCGGCACTGCATTAAAAACGGACACGATTCTGTAATGGAAATCACTGTAAGGGCTCAGGAACACTTCCCGAAAACCATTGTCTGTGAACACAGTATGTTGATGCTTCCACAAATGCAAGTTAAAACTACCATGCAAAGATGAAACCAGATAGAAACAACAACTGCCACCTTCTCTGGGCCCAAGCTCATTTAAGATGGACTGAGGCGAAGTGGAAAACTGTCCTGTTGTCTGACTAATCAAAATTGAAATTATTTTTGGGAATCATGGACGCCACATCCTCCGGACTAAGCGAAAAATACGACAAAGGAGATCCCGAACCGTTGAGCAGCTGAAATCCTAAATCATGCAAGAATGGGAAAACATTTCACTTTCAAAACTATAACAATTGGTCTTCTCAGTTCCCAAACACTTACAGAGTATTGTTAAAAGAAGAGGTGATGCAACACTGGTAAACAAGCCCCTGTCCCAACTTTTTTGAAACATGTTGCTGGCATCAAATTCCATGGGCATGTATTTTTCCAAAAACAATAACATTTCTCAGTTTCAACATTTGACATGTTGTCTTTGTACTTTTTTCAATCAAATATAGGGATACATGTTTTGCACATCATTGCATTCTGTTTTTTTTCCGCATTTTTTACTATTCCACACGAGAAATTACCAAAAACTGAAAATCTTATAAAACGTTGCGTACGACTCCCTTCACAAAACAGCACAGACTGGCTATAACCCGAATAGAAAGAGAAGTGGGGGGCCATGGTGCAGAACTAAGCATGAGGGCAAATACATTATTGTCTAGTTTGAGAAACAGACAAACCTCACAGTTCCTCAACTGGCAGATTCATTAAATAATACCCGCAAAACACCAGTCTCAATGTCAACAGTGAAGGGGCGACTCCGGGATGCTGGCTTTCTAGGCAGAGTTGCGAAAAGAAAGCCATATCTCAGACTGGCCAATAAAATAAAAGATTAAGTTGGGCAAAAGAACACAGACACTTGGCAGAGGAAGATTGGAAATGACAGCCAACATCCCGGACTTGCCTTTCCAGTGTTGGCTTTGAGACTGGTGTTAGGGTTAGGGTTAAGGTTATCAAATTATTGAACAAAATTGAAGCGGGAATAATTAATAAGAGAGAGAATAGCGAGAGGTCAAAAACTGTGAGGCTCTACTCTCTCCTTGCCTGAGTGCCCGAAGATTACAACCCAAAAACAAAATCATTTACTTGCGAGAATATCAAAAGGCAATTAAAGGTGCGCTCAGTTACCGGGAAGCAACAATAACAGTCACCTATTCCCAAATATTACAAATGTAACATGAATGAGGTTTTATGCATTTTGTATTATCCACACACATTTTAATAAGTGCGAGGAATCAAACAATTAAATAATTACATTACTATAAATATGAACTGTAAATTAATCAACCTGTAAATATTCCTTCCAATTCCTCGTAAATAAATGAAAAATGTAATTACTATTGTTTACACACTGTATAAACTAAAATTATTGCATGCTCAGTCAAATATTCATATTTTATATTGTATCAATGAGCTGCGTTTAGGCTCCTACACTGTATGTCATGACATAATCTTGATGAAAACCTTCACTAACTAAAATTTAACAAAATAAATCACTGACAATAACATTTGCTTTCCCATAATTTCTGTTACTATTGTCAATCCTATTACTAATACAATTTCTGGTGAATACAATGAATAACTTAATAACAAATAAATAACTTCCATGAACATTTAAAAAAGTTACAGGCCAATAATTGATTGAAATTACAATCTATGTTTTCTGAAAACTACAAATGTTTTATCGTATTAATTGCAGTTCGTTACATTTAAACAATTTCTTCAGTATTCATCATTTTAAAATAGCCTTTTTGTGCAAAAAGGCATTTCATAGTTTATAATATATTAATCTTATTCACCATCTATTATTTAGACTTTTTGAAATATTCAATCAAAATAAGGTAACAGGGTTGACATTGTGTACATCATTATGTCAATAACCTCTAATAGTAAGGTAAAAGGGTTGACATTGTATAAATCATTATGTCAATAACCTCTAATAGAAAGGTAACAGGGTTGACATTGTGTACATAATTATGTCAATAACCTCTAATAGTAAGGTAACAGGGTTGACATTGTGTACATCATTATGTCAATAACCTCTAATAATAATAAATATAGGTGGCAATTGCGGAAGTCCTCTGTCCAAAAAAATAATAAAAGAAAATGCTAAAAAAAAAAACAATACAAATTATTTAGAGAAATACTTTTCAAAAGTGAAAGGGCTCCTGTTTCATGGAATGACCCAAACATGTCCCCGTAGGACAGTGTGGAGGAGGTGATGTTCCTACTTTGGGTCAACCGCCAAGCTGTTTGTAAGCATCCAGCACCATATTTACAGTTTGAATGGGGTTATTTTCTGAAGATGCATTCTCCTTTTCATTACAAAATGACTGCTTGTGAGTTTGTGAGATCTTGGCAACCTTTAGCAATCCCAGTGCTAATGCCAAGTGTTTCCAGTTGTCCATTTGGCCGTGTATAAAACATGTTGTTTTGGCATAAACATGCATCTTGTTCTACACAAACTTCACACAAATTCCAAGTAGGTCATTGACTATTCATGTACTGTAGTAAGATTACGTTGATTGAAAAATTCAATTGATTTATACAATAGATTTTCCCTGAGTATATTTTATTAACTTACTGTACAATACTTATTAGCCAAGCTTGACGGGACAAATCAGAGATACTGTACACAGTATGTGCAGACAGATATAATTACAATATTTGTAATTGTATTCAATATTCAAAGTATTTTGATCAACTTCACACTAATGCAATTCTTCATCATGATGTTTATCCAAACTGTGGATATTATTTGTCTTTTTGATTGAACACTGAAGAGTATTTAACACCTTAACTAGAAGATCAATTAAATGAAAACGTATTTTGTACATTGTAAATATTTGTAATTAAATTGCAATGGTATATACAATACAGTTTTCAGTCTTACAAAGTATGGAATGTTCCACCTAAAACTAATTCAAGTTTTTTCCATGGTAACCGCTACAAATTGAATCATACACTTCTATCATCTTAGTTGTTTACTGGGATAATGCGTCATAATAACAGGGTCTGGTGTGTGTTGTTTTCAGTATCAGTCCAGTTTCCGTGGCTGTGGGCCGCTCACCATGCCTGCCTCCCATCGTTGCCACAGAGGTGTTTTCTGGCCACCTGCCTTGAAAACCTTCGTCTCCTGGAGAGAAAATACAGGACAGTGGTTTTTCATATTCTGATTAGCAGGTTAGGTTCCATAAGGAGTGCTCACCAAAACCGAACTTGAATGAAACAACATTATAGATCAGTACAGTTTTTTAAAATACATGTTAAAGGAGGGATGTGTAGAATCTATACAAACGCTAAATGAATTGCAACATTTGGCAGTCAAACCAACACTAGGAAAACACTAGAAAACCATTAGAAAGTCTACATTTTAAGATGCGCTTTTGTGTGCACCCAAAATTGTTTCTGGGTTCATACATATTTTGAAACGCTATCATTCCACTATTACTGCAGATATATTTTGGACATCTATTACAATGGAGAAATTATACACACAGCATTGCTCCTTTAAGGTCAGCTTCGCCATTGTTCTAAACATAATCCATTAATTTTCATTGCTAATAGAGCAAGCCATACAGAATAACAGCAATCCTTTTCCTGGATGACAACTCCAGGAAAACCTTTGTGGACAACATGCATTCCTGTCATTGGTGAAAACATGACGGAATGGACTCTGTCCTTAGGCTCTAATATTTCAGTGGAAAGCTGATCAAAGACACTATGGGTGTCAGAGAGAGAGAGAGAGGAAACTGGGACGGAGACGGAGACCGAGACAGTGTGTCTGAAGATATAACAAAGGTAGAGCTGTACCTGTGTTTGACCAGGGCTCTCTTCAACATGCTTCGCATCGGGTGGGGGCCAGGTCCGATCCAACTTTCCCTTGGTTTGTCGGCCATCAACTGCAGGGCGGTAGGAGGAAGAATAAGAAAAGGAGGAAATGGAGAGTAAATACCCCAATCTAGCAGGCTCTGAAAATATAAATATACACACAAAGATATTGTTTCATTTGCATAAGCTCGCTTTGCGGTGCTAAAATTTGTCAAATGCCAGACTTGAGATGTCCAAACAGATGTAAACCCATACAGTATATTATTTTTTCCCAATAATTATAATCCACATAAAAATTCACACACATCTTATTATTCACATTAACAGCCATTTAGCATAGATATACATCGCAATGCCCACAAGTCTTATCTATTTAGATGCTAGAATTATGAAGACTCATATGATCCTGCAGTTAACTGCAGTAATAAGCTGCGTCTGAGCTATCCTCGCAGAGTCCTAAAAACGTCTGCCTCAAAGACAACAGCCATCTCAAACATGCAAATCCATGCCCAGAAGACCCTTCAGCTGAGCCTTCTTGGCCAAGGGAGTAGTAGTGTGGCAACTTTGGTTACATCACCCCGCAAAGTCAGAGTGATCTTGCCGTAACCGTGGGTGACAAGGATGACACTAAGTTGTCGACAGGACTGTGCCCATGATCTGATGCTAATGCAAAGAGACAGACATTAAAGTGCCTGAGCTGGGATGACTACATAGTGTGGAATGGATGAGGCGCACGCACACACACACAACGCTGATTTTAGTATCAAAGTGAGGACTGGCAATTTAGTACCGTCATTTTAAAAAATAAAATAAACCCAAAACTAACCTTAATCATAACCTCAACCTCATTAACCTAATCTTTATGCTTAAACATAAATAACCCTCACTCCTAAACCTTAATGCTTTAACTTAACCCTATCACTAATCATAACCCTAATTCAAACCCTAAACTTAACCCAAATCAGATAAAGCTTGAAGGTCAAAGTGACAACTGGCCTCAAAATGTTCTAACCCTTCAGTCCTCGCTATGATACAAAAATAAGAACACGCAAACAAATACACTTTGCTTTAATTCAAGGGTAAAGAAAGTGTGCGAAATGGACATATCCACTGACCTGATGTTGTCAGTGAGGAAGTGGATGGATTGAGTTTGGGGGCGGAGTCTAAGGTGAGGTCATCCGAGCTGTCTTGTCTCCCCCCACTTGCCCCTGCAACTCCGTACAGACTGCATCTCTGCCTACGTAGCTCCTCCTCCCTCTTTCTGGCCTCCCGGATGTCCTTCTCTACTTCTGGTTTCATGGCCAGTGAGGGACGCAGCTTAAAGAAAGGGTTCTCCCGGAGGATGGCTGAACCCTGATCCCTGGGCCCTGCTCTACCGATCTCATCTGTGGCTGCCTCCCCACTAAAGGCGATTCCCCCTACACTTAGGCACTCTAGGCTTCTGCATAGGCGCTGGGCTCTGCTGTCTTTGTTGGGATAGTGGGCTACAACTGTGTCGTCACTCTCCAGAATAACCAAATGCTGCTCTGTTCCTATACCTGCATGCTGGCTTTCTACAGTCAGGGTTTGGCCTGAGCCACCCTGCATTGCCTTTAGGTCAAACAGCTGGTGGGAGTGGGTTCTTGAGAGAGAACCACCTTTGAGAGAGACCAGCTCCAAGCTGCGTGTTCTTTCCAGCACAGAGGGAAAGACGTGGCCTCTCCCTAGACCTGCAGTGGAGGGGGGTCTACTGTGCTTGGCAGCTCCTTCTGCGTTGCCCTGCTGGAAGGCCTCAAACAGCAACTTCCTCTCCCTCATCTGGCGTACAGTTCCCTTACTGTAGACCCCGGGGATCTTCCCCAAGTTCACCAGCACAAGCTCCCTCTGGATCTCCTGGCTGATCTCCTTCTGCATCTTTTTCTTTGAGAACTGCCAGTCAGTGCCCTGCCCAGGCCCTTGGCCCACTGTCTTGGAGGACAGTGTCTTACCCAGTAGGGAAGTCTTCATTAGTGGAATGTCCAGCACTTCGAGACCCTCCTGGGTGTTTGCCACGTCCATAAACCTCTGCAGGCTTGGCCTCCTACCAACAGCTGACGGGATATCCCTCTCGTTCTGTGGTGGGGGAGCCCTGTTGTTAATAATGGGAATTGTGGTTGTGTGGATGTCATGAGTGCTGACAGGGGCAAAGTCAGTGGACACCCCACTGTCACTCTGGTCATCGTCACTGCATTCCCTCTCTTTCCTGAGCTGGGCAAGAGGACAAGATTGGATCTCACTTGTCTTCTCTCCTCCAACAAATTGACATTTTTCATTCTCTGGAATCCCCATGCCCTTTTCAAATAACGTCGCCCCCTCTTCTACTAGGATGGTTTGAGGTTGTACAGTCTCACCCGGCTCTCTCTCTCCATGGGTTCCCTCACTAACTCCCTTCTCTTCTTCCTCCTCCGTCATACACTCAATTAACTCTACCTCCTGGCAGCCTGTGTCTTGACTGCCTGTCTTCATGGCTGCCTGGTATGAGGGCGGAGGCTCCTGAGCCTCATGTCTGTCGTGTCTCTGCTGTACTAGGTGTAGGCGAAGCAGCAGCTGCTCCCCCTGCTGGATATCTTTAGCCACTGTCAGGTTGTCAATGTCCTGCTGCTCCTGCCTTTCAGAGGCAGGCGACTGAGGCCAGGGCACAGTTATCTGTTCCCCGGATAAGCCTCTTGAAATAGAAAGCTGAGGCTGTCCATCAGTGCTAGCACTGTCTCTCCTGACCCAATGCTCCTTGGTCGTGCTGTTTAGTGGTGTATCATCATCCATGCTTTCAACATCACCGTTACTCTCATCTGTGCGCCCTGGCTCCGTGACAGTCGCTTCATAGTCGCCAAGGAAGTGCTCTGGCTCAGACTCTGGGATAGAATCTGTGTCTTCCAGAATACTGACGTCCATGTTGCGTTGTGACGGCCCAGGGCTACTCACATCCGCTTCCTGACATCTGTCTATTTCTGTTAATGATGCAGAGCCAGGTTCTTCGGTTAGCACTGTGATATCCATAGATCCTCTGCTCTTCAGTTCAGTGATCTGCTCTTCTTTCACTGTTACTGCAGTCTTATCCAGGACTGGAGGCTGGAGCTGCTCAGCATGGACTCCATCTAAGCTCCTGGGATTTTCTTTAGCCTCTATGACGCTGTTGGCCTCACCTGAGACATTTATATTGGGCTGCATAGTACTGCCCTCTCCTGGACAAATGGGGTCTGTGCATGGTGGCGGAAGGATGAAGACTTCATCGTCTTCCTCCATCCCATTGGGGTTGCTTGTTGTGACACAAGGGGGCGGTATGACATCCTGCCAGGCCTCATGGGACTTTTCCTCAGAAAAGGAGGAGTGTCCCTTGGCCCTATCTGTGTCCTCTGCTAATTTACAGCCAGCCTCCATCCACAGACCGTTGTCCTGGGAGACTGGACTCTTGGGACTGGCCCGAGGATCTGTAGCCATAGTGATGGTGTATAACCTCACTTTAACTTTATACCTTTTACTGTGTTACTTTACTGTGTTTACTTTACTCCTTTGACTGATTCCTTTAGTTCCAAGTCTCACAATCTGAAAAATATATTGACGATTTAACAATTACAGGCATGAAAAACACATCATTAGGACTACATAATGTGTTCAGTATATACAGCCCTGGAAAAAGAGACCACTACACCTTTTTCTTTCCCTTCCAAAAAAGTTGTAAAGGAAAGTTTTGAGTGAGTAACAGAAGCGTTCAATTTGCAGTGGTCTCTTAATTTTAACCCTTCTGTTCCTCACTCAAAACCTTCCTTTTCAACTTTTTTGGAAAGGGAAGAAAAAGGTGCAATCAGTCAATCAATCAATCAATCAAATTTATTTATAAAGCCCTTTTTACATCAGCAGTTGTCACAAAGTGCTTTTACAAAACACCCGGCCTTAAAACCCCAAGGAGCAAACAACAGTAGTGTTGAATTTCAGTGGCTAGGAAAAACTCCCTAAGAAGGCCGAAATTTAGAAAGAAACCTAGAGAGGATCCAGGCTCAGAGGGGTGACCAGTCCTCTCTTGGCTGTGCCGGGTGAACATATTAAGAGTACAAATTGTAATAATTAATAAATGCAAGTGGGCTTAGTCCAGAGTCTATTTAAACTTAGTCCAGGTCGGAAGCATGACCAGATGGTGCAGTGGTCTCTTAATTTTTTCCAGAGCTGTATATATATTATATATGTATATCATGCCTTCAATTCTATGTCCAGTTTCGGATCTGTGCATTGTTGCAACAACTCCCTACGAAGTGCTGTGTAGTTGGAAGATCAAGATGTTTCCACCATGCTCATTTCAGCAATCACTCAGCTTCCTCAATCTGGAGGTTTTCACTAGTTCACAAAATGCGCTGAGGGGAAAGGCATTGCTAGCCAAGAGCCACGAATGAGCTCAGATGCTCCTGACCTACCACACGGTGTTGCTATTACGCATTGTGACAAGAGGGCTGTGACTTAGACCACCGCATCGCATGGGGTTGTGAAGAAAACCTTCTGTTCTCATAACAACATCAGAGTTTTAAAGTAATGCCAACAGAAATTGGACTGTAAGGAATCGAAAGATTTGCACAGTCAACGTTAAATAAAAGCAGTGGATTCAAATGAAATGAAATGATCACTATCAAGTAAATATTTGTGAATCTGATGTGATGTAACATCGAACCATAATGTTAAAAAATAAGCTTAAACATGAAGGATATTGTAAAAACTTTATAGTGCATTTGGTTTTCCTTCTGACATTTGCGTTACTAGGTGACACAAGGGCAGCATAGATACAGCTGACCTGAGCATAGAGTTCTGCTGACCAGAGGGAAGAGTAATCAGCTTTTCATTGCCAATATGAATCTGCCAAAGGACCTCTCTTACACTTTTTGACTGTCACTGTCTGCCTTCAGCTCAAAAAGACATGGTATACTTTATTAGCTACTAACAATTAAGAAAATGAAAATTTTCAGAACAGTGTCAGGATGTTTTGGGTAATAACATTTCTGTATTTACATTATTTAGACAGATTTGAAACAGTGAATGAGACAGACCTGGAGGGTGAAGACAGTGGATCATGCTCAAATACCCACCTGCGCTACTTTGCACATTTGAAAAAATATTGAGAGCAACAGCTTATTGTTGAGGTTATACATTCACACATCCATAGCATCCTTCAGCATATTGGATTACAAATACTTCCAGCTTATCTAGTCACCTCAGGTGTACAGTATGGGAGATTTACATATCTATATTTACCCCTAGACTTAAAGCCATTCTGCAACCCAGGATTACCAACACGCCAAACTGTTTACGATGGTAGACCATAGCACACAACATATTAATGATATGTAAGGAGCTTACTGTCCATTCGCTACATCAATGGGAAGCCAGCCAAACCTTTCTAAGTGATACAAAATGTTTATTTTACTTCAGTAAATTGTATGTTACAATTCCTCAACTATTTTACTTTTTGTGAATATCCTGTAGGGTAATTTTACAGTAATCTATTAGGAGCTTGTTTCAATAAAAACCTTAACTCACGTTTATGGAAACTAAATGGATTATGGAAATTAAATATGAATTAATCACTCATCTACATGTGCTACTAATGAACAACACGGGTAAATAACAGTAAAATAAGACAAATGGCGATGTACTGTAGAATGAGTAAGAAGACCCACCTGTTTGCAGTGTTGTGACTACGTTCTGTCAGTTGTCTGAAAGATGCTGCCAGGCTGCTGCTGAGACCCATGGGAGAGGTGAGACTGTGTGTGTTCCAATGCTAAGCCTGAAGAAGCCGACTGGGGTTGGAAGGTGGGAGGTGCCACAGTAAAAAGGTGGACACTTAGATCACTCAGACACAACTTAGATCACCATGGCAGTGTAAACTACTTAGCTGCTATGTTTAAAAGGTTTTATTTAATTTTGAAGCTAAATAAATTTCCAGCCTGTTCAGGTGGAATTAAACTTTTTTGAAATCTTCAATCATTGGTTAATTGACCCTTTTGTGCATGCAAGAAAAGGGTCAATGAATGATATGTTACCATAGCTCATTTGCGATTCAAAAACTTGTCCTGACCGGAATGTTGACGGAAAGGACAGAGTGACAAATAAAACTCAAGTATTACATGTATTTTTAGAATAACAGTCCTGTTTAATTCCATTCACCTTTAAAATCAGATATGGCTCCATCTTTATTCAACTATCAAACACACTCACACATACAGTGTACTCTACAGTATGAATCACACTGAATAAATGGCTAATAACACAACCTTTTAGGAGATTGTTTTGGTCACTGACAGAATACAGTATTATACCATCACATTTGACTTCAAAAGTACAATTTATTACTGATGAGCATGCTTTAAAAGTAGAAGTAGAACAGTGGTTAAAGTCAGTTCAATCAGATTGACGCCTGCATACTGTTGTTTCAGCGGTGACAGATATGTAACAGCATTTCAGCTGTCAAATCCATAATCACCAGGCTTTAGTAGCAAATAAGACTGAAGCAGGCACATGAGGCATTTCTGAGATTAATATCCCAAAACATCTGTTTCCAAAAAGAAACAGATCAGTTAATTTTCTATTTTTCATACTTTCTTAAGTTTAGTGAGGAAATAAGGCTAAGTGACACATTTTTGAGGCAAAGGAATTTATAAAAAGTGCTGCTGGGATCATGTGGCAGTACAACCTACTTGCATCGCTGAACTGTGTCCAGTAGGTGGCAGAACAACATTTTAACAGTTATACCAGTGTCTATTCACACAATTGTTTGAAGATGGGAGGATGGCAGGGAACAAGTGGCACAAGTGTGAAACTGAAGGATCAAAGGATATCAGTGACATTTAAGATGAGGGGTAAAAGCATGATTCTCTACCACACCTACAATCATCGCAAATAGCAAAGGTCAGACGAAAGAAAGAGTTCAAAAACAGGCAAACATATGGGGATACTGGTTGTGAGAGACAGAGAGAACACAAGAGAGAGAGAGGGAGAAGATAGAAACATCATGTGCACCATCACAAGACAGAGCAGCACTTGGTCTGGTGTTTGGATGCCCTGGTCCCTCTTAAGCATGTGGTAGATTTGGGGGACTCATCCTGTTGCCCCAGATCCTCAACATCTTCCTGAGTGCGGCCCAGGCAACTAGGCGAGACAGAGTACTCCACTAAGTCACCCAGCTCACTCCTGTCCTCCCTATCGTCCTCATGAGTGACAACCTTACGTTCTGGCTTGGTGTGGCCAGGGAAGGGTTCAGACCCAGACTCAAGAACTGGAGGCTGAGGAACGGTCCCTTCCTCTCCCACGTCAGAAAAGACTGACTCCACCTTAACAAACTCTCCATGTTCCTCATGCCCATGACCCTCACCGTCTGCCTCGACCTCAGTATAACCCAGAAAGGTCAGAGTGACTGAACACTCCATAGGGTCTACCTGTGTCTCCTCACCTATCTCATCATCCTCATGCCCTAGAACCTCAGCCTCTTCCTTGGTGTAGCCCAGGGCCATTGGAGTAGCATGGTCCTTCACATAGTCCACCTCCTCTGTCATCCCACTACCATTTATCTCATCCACTGTCATATTACCAGGCACTTCTTCATTAATCAGTAGGCAGGAAGGTTCCCCCTCTGCCTTCTGTGGGGGCGCGACTGAGACCTCATTCAGTAGCACTTGCAGTCCGACATGGTCGATGACGCTGAGGATCTCAGCAGAAGGCTGCCCCTCTGCACCTCCGACTTGGTGGACACTGTTCCCGCTGGCAATGAACTCTGTCTCCCCCAGGGACCCAGGGGCTTTCGACACAGGCAACGCGGATCTGACCTCTGGGGCCCTGGCCTTTGCATCTCTCTCCACGTGCACTGCAACCCTCCGCAGCACTGAAACACACGGCAGTGAGAACAGATCTCCTGGCAGTGGTTCTAAATGTCAGGCCTCGTAAGAAGGAGTACTGCTGGTTTTCATTCAACAGTAAGAATACTCTAATCAGGGACTGAGTTAGACCTGGGACACCGAGTGAATGGAATTAACTACCAGGTAGAATAGAACACCAGCAGACCTCTAGGACCCCATAGTTCAGACTCATAGTTCTAGGATCCTAGACTCACAGTTCTGGGTCCCCAGACTCATAGTTCTAGGACCCCAGACTCATAGTTCTAGGACCCCAGACTCATAGTTCTAGGACCCTAGACTCATAGTTCTAGGTCTACAGACTCATAGTTCTAGGACACTAGACTCAATTATTCATACCTATGGATTTGTGCTGTGCTGTGCACTCCATAATAGACAGAATACCACCTGACAACCTTTTCCCTAAATAGTTCTTGCATAGTTTGGAGCTGTACTTTGGATCATTGTCCAGTTGAAGGCGGAAATTGGCTCTAATCAAGTGCTGTCCACAGGGTATGGCATGGCATTGCAAAATGGAATCATAGCCTTCCTTCTTCAAGATCCCTTTTACACTGTACAAACCTCGCACTTTACTAACACCAAAGCACCCCCAGACCATCACATTGCCTCCACCATGCCTGACAGATGGTGTTAAGGCCTCCTCCAGCATCTTTTCATTTGGTTTTCATCTCAAGAATATTCTTCTTTCTGATTTGAACACCTCAAACTTAGATTTGTCTGTCCATAACACTTTTTTTCCCAATCTTCCTCTATCCAGTGTCTGTGTTTTTACCAATCCTATTCTATTGGCCACTCTGAGATATGGCTTTTCTTTGCATATCTACCTAGAAGGCCAGCATCCCGGAGTCGCCTCTTCACTGTTGACATTGAGACTGGTGTTTTACGGGTACTATTTAATGAAGCCGCCAGTTGAGGACCTGTGAGACATCTGTTTCTCAAACTAGACATTCTAAAGTATTTGTCCTCTTGCTCAGTTGTGCACCGGTGCCTCCCACTCCTCTGTCTATTCTGATTACATCCAGTTTGCGCTGTTTGGCGAAGGAAGTTCTTCAGTTTCTTGGCAATTTCTTGCATGGAATAGCCTTAATTTCTCAGAACAAGAATAGAATGACAAGTTTCAGAAGAAAGTTCTTAGTTTCTTTTGGCCATTTTGAGCCTGTAATCGAACCCACACTTGCTGTTGCTCCAGATACTCAACTAGTCCATTGAAGGCCAGTTTTATTGCTTCTTTAATTAGCATAGCAGTTTTCAGCTGTGCTAACATAATTGCAAAAGGGTTTTGTAATGATCACATAGCCTTTTAAAATGATAAACTTGGATTAGCAAACAACGTGCCATTGGAACACAGTAGTAATGGTTGTTGATAACGGGCCTCTGTACACCTATGTAGATACTCCATTAAAAATCCGCCGTTTCCAGCTACAGTAGTCGTTTGCAGCATTAACAATGTCTAAACTGTATTTCTCATCAATTTTTTGTCATTTTAATGGACCAAAAAAATTGGCTTTTCTTTCGGAAGCAAGGATATTTCTTAGTGACCCCAAACTCTTGAATGGTAGTATACATCGGGGCAATATTTAACCAATGTCAGTCAGCACAACATACAGTAAGTACACAACACAGACTCAGAGTGCACAACCCAGTACTGTTTCCACAGCCCCCGCACGCTTCAAAAAAAATGGTCTAAATATAGCTATGTGTGCATTCTGCTCCAGTCCCTCTTCCCAGCCAGCAATATCATTAAAGCTGGACCCTGGAGGTAAAACCCCCCAGAGCAATGTTACCAACAGGATCACATTGGGAGGAACTAATGTTGTAGATGTTTAGGATTGGTCTTTGGTTTCCCTCATATTGAAGACATGTTTAGGTTTTCCCTGTTCAAAATCAATGGTTGATGATGATGAGCACTGTGACATTGCTTCTGTTAAATCCCCCCATGCAATACTGTACCTGACTGACCATCTGGTCTATTGTCACGAGGCAGCGTATCCATTATTGGCCCTGGGAGCTGACCTTCTATACCCCCAAGGATCCCTAAAATGGATATACGTGCAATGAGCTCATACAAAAGCTATGGTACAGCAATCTTTCCATACGCAACGGCTCATGTTGCAGACACAAACATGAGTTTGAGATATACCAATTGTAACTCAATCACATTTGCAGCTCCATTCTGTCAATGTGATTACATTAATGTCTGTCATAAAGAGATGGGATAATCCAGGGCAGGATGGTCTAAGGGAAAGTGAATAGGAAAGATACAGACCTATCACCACAGACCCACACAGCTGATCTGTACCTTGTATCACATCCTGTACAATTTCAGCCTATGGGGAAACAAAGGAGACGCTTTTAAGTTATACCCCAGGTACAACCCATCCTACGGTCGCGTAGTCTTCTCATAACACAGTACTATTCCTCCCTGATCTCACCTAGGTCCAGCACGCCGCATTAAATATTGGTGCGTGATTGTCCTCATTTGATGAGGGCTAGAAATGTATACAGCAACTGACAATTTAACCATACTGACTTTCCATCATGTCAGATACACAGCCTTGATCATGTTAATAAATATCAGAGTGTCTGAATTTTCCACAGACTACCACAGTTTACCCTTTTGGATATCCAAAAAGAGATTTCAACTATACATTGCTATAGTTGACATCAACCATGTCAGAGACAGTTTTAAATTACACACAGACAGTGTGCGAGAGAGGGAGTAAACATTACAATTTAATCCTGACACAAGCAGACAATAAAAAAAAAACCACAACCCCAAAACCCAACATGACATAATGCACAGGCACATCACATAAAACAGCTACAGGAGTCTGTTAGTGATTGTGTCTTTGAACTTGGCAAGTAGGTGATTTCAATCTCTAGCTGCGGCAAACTCAAAAGAGGAGAGACCCTGAGACGTGTTCATTTTAGGGATGTGACAACCAGAGTGGGTTCTGTGTGTGGAGGATGCTGTGAGTGTGTGTGGGTGTGTGTTAAGTGTAAAAAACATTGAGGGAATAGACCTACAATCAGTGGGATAATTATTTGCTTATTTGTTGTGCTACAGCTCCAGAAACCATTAAGAGACCACTGCACCTTTTTCTTTCCTTTCCAAAAAAGTTCAAAAGGAAAGTTTTGAGTGAGGAACAGAAGTGTTCAATTTGCAGTGGTCTTTTAATTTTAACCCTTCTGTTCCTCACTCAAAACCTTCCTTTTCGACATTTTTGGAAATGAAAGAGAAAGGTGCAGTGGTCTCTTAACTTTTTCTGGAGCAGTATACTGCCTTGCAAAGGCACACTTTCCACTATGGTATTTTAGTGGGAAATTAGATTGAACCCCAGGCTCTCAGAATAGTTTTGCTTTCTCGACTTACCTGGCTTTATGACTGTGCAGCTCATAGATTGAATGACCTCCACAACATCCTCTTCATTTGGCAACCTATATGTGTATAATAGTAACTAATTGTTAACATGACACCAACACATTAACATATAAAACCCATTCACATTTATGTTCACTAATGACAAATATTGCTGGAAGGGAACTCAGAAAGTAATCACTTCCAAAAAGCAAAATAAAACTATAAAACTTCCAAAAAGCAAAATAAAACAATAAAATTGGGATTTGTGAAAGACAAACCTGGGCCTGGCGCTGGGCCCAGGAGCAGGTTCAGGCTTCTCGCTGAGCCACTGGTCCCTCAAGGCCTTCCGCTGAGAGGACAGAGGAAGAGAGAGGGGTTGGTGACCATGACTAAGGTTGGCTGGGTCCCGTGCTGTTCCATATGCATGTAATGGTAAATGCTCCCAGCCATCTCTTTTAGTATGCAGCTCTCCCTCCTACCAGTTAATTCCTTCAAAACAAGCATAATCGCCCCAAATCCACACAGCAGAAAAGCAATGCAAACCAAAAAGCCTTCTGTTACAGTGAATACTTTAAAAAAAAATAAAAAATAAAAAATAAAAAAAAAAGGTCATCCAGTATTCAGTAACCAAAACAAATAGCCCTACTATTTCAGCTGCTACTGTCTGTCTGATAGGCAGAAACTGTGCCCAGCTCTTTCCTCAGGGAGCCTTATCACGGCCCTTGGGGGTGTTTGATCACAGGGTATGATTAAGACTGACAACGAAAAACTTGACCAGTAATTTAGAAAGGGTGTTTTAATGGACCTACATTCGTTAGCTGCACCTCAGTGAGTTCCCTTCCAACCGCTGACAGAGAGACAGACCGGAGCCCGTGAGCACAGCAAGGGAGTGACTGGAAGTCCTGTCATTTAAACACGAGCATGACCAATCAAAGTTTGGAACACAGTCATCCCTGGCCACAGGGGGCAGGCCTTGTCACGTGCAATGTTACGGACAGCACTAAAGGACGCCAAGCCGCAACAACAACAGACAGGGACACAGAAAGTGGTGACAGTGATAAAACACCAGAATAATATGGAGGTGACACGGAGTGGCAGGTCCCCTTCGGATGGAACATACTGCCTGTGACAGATGGATTCAGGTTGGTTTCCCACTGCGCTCTTCATCAGAACATGAAGTACGAAGGAATGTAGAAGTGTCATCAGTTTTCATACTGAGGAGGAGGAGAAAGAAGAATGGTTTTGGACGACTCATTCTTCTGTTCTTGCCTTTTAGTAATATTAGTTCTATTCTTAGGATATCTACAATCCCCTTCCTTAGAAACAGAAACTCTTCCTAGGGTACAAATGGAAATCAAAGAAAAACAATACTAGACAATATATAATATTGTTTAAGTTACAAATGTTATTAAGTTTTGCAGAACACAATTTAATTCAAATAAGTTACAAATAATATGTAAATAAAATCTTCGATTAACACTGACAATATCGCTTGCTGCGCCGTGAAGTGAAACTCCTGCATGCAGCTCTTTGGCCAGACTCACTAACAATGTTGTTTACCTGGTAAATAACATGGAACTCTCCATCAAACAAGTGATTTTGCTGATGATAGTAGAATTGGTTCAGTGCCAGTGTGAGATGTTTATAATAGATTCCCAACAGCATTTTTTCCCGATTCTGTTCACACATACCAGATTTCAAACGTCACAGCTCATTCCCCTCCAACACGCACTGAGCAAGACATTCATTGGACCTCAGTAGCTGCATAAGAGGAATTTCCTCTCACTCCTTCTCATACAATGGATGGAACAATCCATCAAACTAGGCCTTCACAAGCCACTTCTAGTTGGTTGGAAGTCCTTGCACAAAATGAATTATCTAAATCAGCTAAGACATGGAAGGAAACACCCGGACAGACCTTGCGCTGGGCCTGTATCAGCCACTCCTCTTCCACCTCTCTTCTGACCGTCTCATCCTCCTGCTGCTCGGGCCATTTGTCCTGGTAACGGGAGAAGGAAAAGAAACTTGGAGAAAGTTTTAGGGATGAATGGAGACAGGTTTACACACATTAATATTACTGATGTAGCCAAACATGAGCGTGTTTAGTGGCAAGGGGCGTTGTGCCCCCTTAAAACCAGAGGGGCACAAAGTGGGTACATTTTGATTCGGGGTGGTCCAAGAATGATATGCTTTTCAAATGCGTAAAAGAGCTTCTTCCTACAATTTGGAGCTGTGCGGTTCATGGTCATGTCAGCATTCAAAAAAATGTCTGCATAGCTTATCTAAGCATGCCTCTAGCTGCTAGACATTCATTCTTAAAGAAATGTTATGCCTTTGAAGTTTAGTCCATCTGCCACACTGTATATATTATCGTAACCCACGAATAAAGCAATCTTCTATAGACAGCTTAAGACGTATGACTAAGTTTGCATAAAAATAGTTGGTTAAAATAACAGTCACCAATGATAATAGGTCATATTTCTTTAACAGTCAATATCCTGAGTGGTTGTTCTGCTTGTAAAGAAACTAAGCATGCTTCTCTGTATCCCGACCCACCATAAGGAGATGCTAGAGTGCAACAACACAAGGCAACCCTGCCCTACAAAATGACCCACTCACCCCAAACTATGCTAATTAGTATCACCCCTACAGGACTCCTGGGCATGATCGGTATGGTCTGTATTGAAACCCGGGTCGCAAGTTTGTGTATTTCCACTGTCTCTTACTTAGTATTCCAGTGCCTGTTGTGTTTAACTCAGCTAATGAAGCCAGCAGTGGCCCTGGAGCATGCACCATACGTCACAAAACAATTGAATTATTTTACCAGAAGGACAGACCAGGGGTAGAGCAGTATTGTGGTGTGTGCACCTCCCACAGTGAAATGTACAGTACAAGTGAATGTGTGCCGTTTTCACGTCCTTGCTAGTGAGATCCAACGCTCTCCCTTATTTGGAACCCGGACTCCTGTTACTGCCCTCAACTATGCTCCTGATCTCCGTCCCTGTTTAAGTTCCTCCTTCCCTTGTGTATCTTGTCGGTCATTCTTTTGGATTCCATTCCTTTTTCTGACGTTGTTGAGTTCATGTCTTGTTTTAGTTTTGTTACATAATAGTTATTTTTCTTAAATGTCCTCCATGCTCCTGGTGCCAGTATCCTGCCTCCAACAAGAAACGTTACAGTATGTTTGTGCGCGCGTGTGCTGTGTGCCTAATGTTAGAATGGCTTTAATTTGGTGTTGACTTTTGTAGAATGCAAGGTCAAAAAGGCCAGCTAAGTATTTACAGATCACTGCTCATTGGCTTTGATACAGAGTAAAATGTTTCACTGCCCTGACAGCGGCAAATGAATACATCAGATAAAAGAAAAACCTGAGACTCACTGCTATACCCTGCAGTCTCTGCTGGAACTTCTCCGCTTCATCCATCTTCGGTCTGCAACACAAAAACACGCAGGTAATAGTTACTGTAATAGTTACTGTATACTGTAATAGTTCAAAACCTGTTCATCTGAGCATAATTGTATAAATTGAACTCAACAATTGACATCCATCCATGCATGTCAATTTAAGATATGATTTAGAATACTCGCTAGAAAACAAATGCCCAGGATATAGGGCACTGAACAAACTGTACTGACACTGACAAGAAAAAAAAAAAAACACAATAATTGGATCATTGCTTCTGGTACTTTTGATCTGTGGCAAAATTCTGTTGTCAAGTCCACCAATGGTTGTCACTTCATAATGTCAGGGTGTGATTGGACCTGCAGATGGCGCTGTTGGGGATTCTGGGGGACCCCAATCAGGAAATAGATGTTGTGCTCTTGGGTAAAACTTTATTTTTAGGGCAGTGTCAGCAGACATAATACCAATTGTGACATTCAAGACCTGTGTGTGTCAGAACGGTAGAAAAGATGAGTTCATGTCAGTAAGGTAACTAAGGACACTGTACAACAAAATGATGCACACAGTGGCCCTCATTCATGAAACATGCGTACAATCAAATTTCATCTTAAAATGATCATACGATCAATTTCACTGACAGAGCTGGTATTCACAAATATTATCTTACGTCTGGTCGGAGACCATGTAAACGTCAAAAAATAAGATCATGCTTATAAGATCATGCTTGATTTGAAGACCATCATTCTCACGAAACATAAACAATCGTAACAGCCTCAGTAACAACGGCCACATTGTAATTATAATAACAGGTAGGCCTATAAAATAAGATGACGATGAATATAACACACAAAAGTACCACAAAATTAAATATTGTGTCACTACCGTAGGCTATTATTTTATTATTTATTTCACTTTATTCTACATTTTCTCTCTTATTTCTGTTGTTCATGCGTTTGTAAGCTTTGAAATGCCATTGTGTGTAATGCACTAGACAAATAAACATGCTTTGCCTTGCATTTCCTATGTCACTCAGGCCGTATCGACATAATTGGAGATCATAAATGGTCATTATTATTTTGGTGGCTAGCATGTTTATTAGCCAACAGGTCTTAAATTGACTAGTGGGAGGATAAATAAACCAGTGGTTCTGGGTCGAGCAGTTACCCTAATAATGGTTGAGCTCGCTCTTATTAAGGACTTCGACTCTGGGCTGAAACGCGAAAGTGTTCCGTGTCACGGAGAATGACGAAAGGTTAATTGGCTGTTTCAGGCTATAATTTATGTTGAAATCTGTCAATTCATATGCTGCTGATCGCCACACACCCCTAATAATTACGGGTGTGTCATATGTAAATAAGGACAGGTGCAGGGCGTTCTCGCGTCCACGGCTTTATCCGATTTATCAATCTGCGATGACATCTACGCTAATTTTGACCAGGTGCGACAGTTTCATGAATCACACTTGGAGATCATCGTAAGTCTCTCCCAACGTTGGAATCTGAGATATTTTCTGAGAAGGTTTTATGAATTATGGCCAGTGTCTCTCAAAAGTATTCACCCCCATGGTCTGCCATTGAACAATTCAAAATGGATTTATTTTGATATTGTCACTGATCAACACAAAAAAAATCATAATTTCAATGTGAAAAAAACCCCCACAATGTTCTAATTTTATTAAAAATACAAAAGAGAAAATTTATTTTAAAAAGTATTCACCGCCTTTAGTCAACTTTTCATAGAATCATGTTTGGCAGCAATTACAGGCATATGTCTATTAGAATAAGTCTGTACCAGATTTGCACATGTGCACAAAGCAATTCTTGCCCATTTTTCTTTGCAAAATTCTTCAAGCTTTGTGAAGTTGGATGGGGACCTTTGATGATCAGTAATTTTCAACTCTTTCCACACATTCTCAATGGATTAAGGTCCAGGCTTTGACTTGGCCACTCCAGGACATTGACCATGTCCTGGAGTGGCCAAGTGTCACTTCGGCTGTATTTTTGGGGTCACTGTCCTGCAAGAAGACAAATCTTCTCCACATCACAGGTCTCTTGCAGACTTCCCCAGGTTTTCTCCCATGATTTCTTTGTAGTTTGCTGAATCCACTTTGCTCTCAATCTTCACAAGCTTTCCAGGCCCTAACACAGGGAAGCATTCCCATAGCATGATGCTGCCACCACCATGCTTCATGGTAGGGGTGGTGTTCTAAGGTTGATGTGCAGTGTTAGGCTTGCACCAAACATAGCATTTAGTGCTGAGGCCAAAAAGCTCTATTTTTGTCACTTGAGACCATAGAGCATGAGTCTCCCACATGTATTCTGGTAAACTCTAACAAAGATTTGACTTGCTTTCTAGCTGGGTATCAGTAGTTCTACTGTAGATTTATGGGTAAATTATAAAAAAAATATCCAGTTAGGTTGGGAAAGTTTTTTAAATAACACAAGACAAAAACGAGAATTAAATTTATAACAGTTAAAATATGCAGTAAAAATACTACATAGTTCTTAAAAAATGTCTTTCTAAAACCCAGAGCTCTATTCTTTCTAGCAGAGACAAACTGGGAAATAGGCGATCACATAATAGCCTTTGATGCCGAGTGACTGAGCTCCCAACAGAAAAGGCCTGATGAAAATTAAAGGAATTATTGACTCTTGGAGACACTCACACAGGAGTAAAATGTAGTGGGAGGCAACACAGAGACTCTGGTTATGACTATGGATCAGTAAAACCTTTAGCTTTGAGTAAGAGTGGGAGAGCAAAGCTGCTTTCAGAAGATATTAGGTTTCCTACTCCCTCTGTTTTTACTAGCGACCTACGGTATCATCATAAACTGTAAATACATGATGCTAATCCAACAGCTGTGATCACTGACACTGTCAGAGAGGACTACATGGTTTACTAAAGCATCTCCATCTGTCATCTCTTTTAATACACAAGTGTTGACATATAAAGAACTCAAACTCCAACAACCTCCAGAACAGGTACGTACACACACACACACACACACACACACACACACACACACACACACACACACACACACACA